>PVJC01046658.1:0-13224 GCA_004026665.1 Murina feae
CTTCCCCCCCCACCAGCCTGCTTGCCCCACACATCCTGCTGTTCAGTCGTTTGATCATCCCTTACTAACCCCCCTGCCTGCCTAGTCGCCCCATGCAACCTACTGTTCAGTCGTTTGGTCGTTCCTCACTAACCCCCCTGTCAGCCTGGTTGTAGGCAGCCATCTTGTGAGGGTGTGAGGGTTAATTTGTATTTTGACTCTTTATTATATAGGATATTTTTATTAATTTTAAAGAGAAAGAAAAGGAGAGGGTGGGAAAGACACATGGAAGTGACAGAGCTATATTGATTGGTTGTCTCCCTCCCGTGCCCCAATTGGGGATTGAACCCACAACCTGGGCATGTACCCTGACCGGGAACCAAACTGGCAACGGGATGATGCTCAGCTGAGTCACACTGGCCAGGCATGTCTTGGTGACTTTCAAAACCACAGTTTCAGAGCTGATCTTTCTTGTTAATAAAGTCCAATTTCCAACTGACTGCTGACCACGTAGAAGTTGTCTCCTTCTTACAATGTACATTTGCTGAGTTTGCCCTTGGATTCTTCATTTTGTGTTTTCTATTCTGCTTTTGAGCACCATTATCCTATTCTACCTTTCACCTGGAGAACACTTAAAAATAATTTTCCCACATTCATTCTCTTTCACACCCCATATGTTGACCCTGTTTACTGTGTCTCAGAGATTATGCCACTTCATCCCTTCAATTCCCATGGCCACTTTCCTCATTTAGATCTCAGTCATATATATCGCATTCATCTTATGGTGAAATATTTCAAGAGGTTCCTTATAATTAATTCAGGAAATCTTTATTGAATGCTATTATGTATCAACTACTATTCTAGGCACTCAGAATATAGCTGTGAACAAAACAGGAAAATAATCCCTCCCACATTAAAGACCTTATGTTCAGTGGAGCAGGGGAGACAATAAAAAAGACAAGGAAATTCATAATAGGTTAGGAAGTGATGAGCAAGATACAGAAAAAACTGAAGCAGGGAAAGGTGGAAAAGGATTTTCAGATAAGAAGGGTTGCTTTTTATTTACTAACATGAACATGGTGTGTGCTTCTACTTGTTTGTACTTTCCTCCATTTCTTTTTTAGCAGTTTTATAGTTTTCTGAGTGCAGGTCTTTGCCTCCTTGGTTAAGTTTATTTCTAGGTTCCTTATTTTTGGTGGTAATAGTAAATGGGATTGTTTTCTTAGTTCATTATTGGTGTGTAAAAATGCCACTGATTTCTGAGTATTATTTTGTATCCTGATACTTTTTAGTGGATCTAAATTTTTAAAATATCATTCTGGATGCTCTATTGCTCTGGGACAATAGACTGTAATGTATAAGGGTGGTGGTGGGGAAGGGACTAGTTAGATAATCTATATAGATAAAAATGTAAATATTTGTTTGTTCAAAATCTCAAATCTCTGAAAGTTCTTCACCGATTGCTTTGAAATTTTGACACAATGTTGCATTTGAATATGTGCGTGTTTTTATATACTTACATTATATAGATGTCACACCTGTGACAGGTAAAAACATGCTTTTTTTGAAAAACAGCACCATCTGTTGGATGTAAAAGCAACACATACTACGAACTTAACAATATTATTCAGTCTAATATTCAAAGCCAGGCAGTCACATACAAGTCCATCAACACTGTTGTGGAAGCAGATGAAGTGGTTAATTATCCAACAGAATTTTGGAATTCACTCGATCTGCCAGGGATGGAATTCAATTGGCGTGCCAATTATCATGTTGCAAAATATCAACCAGTGAGGGGCTGGGCTTTGGGCCGGGGCTAGGCTGGGGCTTGGGACACAAGCGGCCGCTGTGGTCTCTCCGACACTGGCAGCCGAGGGCTCGTGGAGAGTAGGGGAGGGTAGGGGAACTTCCTTGGCTCCTTTTTCCTCTGGCTTTTGGGTGACTTGGTGAGGGCCCCTGCCAGTGGGAGTTGGGAGCAACTGGGCTACTTTGGGCACAGGGCACGGGATGTGGGGTGTGGGCCACTGGTGGGGAGCAGGGATGCAGGCTGGCACTGGGGGCCCGGGCTGCAGAGGTGCACGTGTGTGAGGCCAGACCAGCTGGGCAGGGCGGAGGCGGCAACATGCCAGGGGCAGCTGCCCGAGAGGGAGCATTGCATACCCACAAGCATTGTGCAATTAAACTATTAGAAATGTGTGCTTTCTCTTTTCTTTCTTTTCCATTGAACCAGACTGAGCCACAGCAATGCGTGGCTGGGTACAGCTAATATTTCAATAATTAAGGCAAAATAAGATGGTGTAATGGACCAGAGTAATAGCAATATACACTGAAGAAGGGTTAATATATGATATATTTTAAAGGCAGAGCTGACTTGATTTCTTAACAGATCCTATGTGTAGAATATAAGAGAAAAAGAGAAATAAAAAAATGACTTCAAGGTTTATGGCCTAAACAAGTGGAGAAGAATTGACATTTACTGAGTTGTAGAAATGGGTGTGTGTGAGAAAGGAAGCATATCTGGACTGGAGTATGGGTCATGAATTGTTAAGTTTGGTTTTGAACATATTAAATTTGAAATGCCTATAGATATCCAAATGCATCTGTTGAATGGGAGCTGGATATATGATTCTGGGATTTGAAGAGAAGTCAGGATTAGAGATGTAAGTTTGGAAGTGTCAGTCATGAGACTGGGAGATACCATTCAAGGAATGAATATGGATGAAGAAGAAAGGAGTTCAAGGACCAAGCCTTGAGGAAGCTCCAAAATACATGGGTGTGTGAAAGTAGTTTTATAGTTGTTCATATGGAAAATAATAGAATAATTAATAAATAATACAAGAATAAACTGTGTTTCTTGTACTCACAACTGTAAACCTACTTTTGCCTAGGTCTGTATAGAGCTCAGATTGCCGAGGAGGAAGTAGCAAAGGGGGTTAAGGAGGGATGAGGGGTGAAGAACAAGAGAGAAGGGTGTCCTGGAAGCAAAGAGAAGACAGTGTTCTAAGGAGGGAATAATCAACAATGTCCAAAATAAGCTAACCATTTGAGTGAGATGGCTGCTGAACACTACATTTTGGGGTAGGAAGGTGGAGATCATTTGTGGCCAAGAGCTGCTTTGATGGAGTGATAGGCATGAGCATTTTATTGTGTAGGTTCAACAGAGAACAAAAGTTGAAGAGTCTGAGACAGCAAATTTAGATGATTTATTTCAAGAAGTTTATCTCAACTGTTCCCAGTGGGAATGTGTAACCTTTTGGGCAAGGCAGCTCCCATTTGGCCCAGGCCAGGGCTCCGAAGAATGGAGCAGCTGTGAACTATCAGCAGTCAGCATAACAGTTGGAGATGAGTCCACCAACTTGGCAAGGAAATAAGAAAGGATGGAGGAGGGGAACCAGCAACGTTCACTAAAGAAGTCAACAGATTTTATTTTAAGATAGGAGATGTTATAGTATATTTCTTAGAGATGGGAAGGACCAAGTTGAGAAGGAAAAATTAGTAATTCATGAGAGAGAGAGAGAGAGAGAGAGAGCAAGCAATGAATCCCACCTCTGCAATCCAGCCTTTAAACTGTGGTTATAATTAATATCCAGCAATATGATAAGATAATCTGAAAAATCATCCTAAAAATGTTGGAAAGGTAAACTTTAAAAATACATTGCTGAAGAGGGCCAAAGAGGTATAAACTGCCAGTTATCTACACCTATAAAAGAGAAATTTGCAAATTGGTGTCACTCTGCTATGCTCACCAGCCAATCAGATGAGTATGCAAATTAACCCAACAAAGATGGTGGTTAATTTGCATACACAGGTGCAGATCGGTGGAGCAAAGCAGAAGTGGAACGAAGCCTGCAGGCTGAAGAGGCTTGGCTTCTCTGTTGCAGCTGGAGTGAAGACCTAGGTGCCGGAGGAAAATTGATGCTGGCAGCTGGAAGAAGGAAAGGCCTATTGCGTGAATATCTTCATGCAATGGGCCTCTAGTAAAATATATACGTCATGGGGATGTAATATGCAGCATGAGACTATAGTTAATAATACTGTATTGCATATTTAAAAGTTGCTAAGATAGTATATCTTAAAAGTTCTCATTATAAGAAAAAAATGTTGTAACTATGTATGGTGACAGGTATTAACTAGACTTATTTTGGTGATCACTTTGCAATATATACTGGTATCAAATAATTATATTACATGTCAATTGTACCTCGATAAAAAAATAGCAAAAATAGAAAGATTCTGTTAAACATGGAAATTTCAGAAGCCAAACAAACATGCCACTTACTAATGCTCTTTACCTTGCACAACTTTATTTACCTTTTTGTGTCCTAATTTTTTACCTGTGAAATGGAAATTTATTAGTAATAATAGTTATCTGATAAGACTTTAATGATATTTTTATGAAATGATATATGAAAAATGCTCAAATAATGCTTGGGTGCTTTCCTCCTCCTCCTTTTCCCTCCCCCCACTCTCACTCCCTCTTCTTTCCCCTTCTTGTCTCATTAGCTTAGTTTTCATCATATGCCTCTTACACTTTTTTCTTTAACATTACTGAGAGACTTGTCATTTTCTGTACACATCACATTACTTAAAGCTTCTCTGTGTTTGTGGGTGTGCGGCCTCCTAAAGTAATCACACGCCACCTCACCCTTATTCTCCTGGCCTTTATACTCAGATATCATCTTTTTAATCCTCCCGATGTTCTATTAGAATCATTCACTTCTTGCTCTGTGCTTTACTTTATTTCTTGTATTTAATATACTTCTGTAATTCATTCACTTATTCAGTAAGTATTGAGTGTTTCAGGCACATTACCATTGCTGTATTATGTATCAATGTGCCATCTAATCTAATAAAACAGTAATATGCAAATTAACCATCACTCTGTTAGACCTAAGCCACGCCCACCAGCCAAGCCATTCCCACCAGCCAATCAGAGCAACTACATTCAAATTAACCCAGCCAAGATGGCGGCCGGCAGCCATGTAGCTAGAGTAAATAGGAGGCTTCCATTGCACCAGCGATAGAGGAAACTGCCTGCCTAGGCCGGCTGTGGCCTCCGCTCAAGGCAACAAAGTTTCAATTATAGAAGATAAATAAACCCCAGAAACCCACTTCCAGCCAGCCTCACTGGGACCTTGGGTCAATGGGAGCTGTGGCCAGCCTGCAAATAGCCCTCAGCCCCTTACCCAGGATGGCTAGGCACCCCAGTAGGGACCTGAACCCTGAAGGGGGTGTGGGCAGCCTGAAAACAACCCTCAGCCCCTCACCCAGGCTGGCCAGGCACTCCAGGAGGGACCTGAACCCTGAAGAGGCTGTGGCCAGCCTGAAAACAGCCCTCAGCCCATCACCCAGGCTGGCCAGGCACCCCAGTAGGGATCTGAACTCTGAAGGGATTGTGGGCAGCCTGAAAATGGCCCTCAGACCCTCACCCAGGCTGGCCACACCCCCATGGGGTGAGGGTTCCCACTGGGGGGGTTTGGCCAGCCTACAAACAGCCATCATTCCCTCACTCAGGCTGGCCAGGCACACCAGCAAGTAGACATCCCCTGACGGGTCCCAGACTGCCAGAGGGCACCGGGACCCCCCCCCCCCCCGAGTGGACACATTTTTGTGTACCGGGCCCCTAGTATTGTAATGTAATTACTTGTTTAAATATTTTATCTTATCCTATAGTGTAAAGTCCTGCACAGTATTGGAGAAGCCATGCCTACCTTTGTCCTCAATGCCTGCTCCCTGCCTGGGGCAGCCTGGGGCTCATTTGGAGCCATTTGGTACCAGACACTTTGACGGGCACTTTCAGCTGAGCTCCTAAGCTATACTAGAACCTTTGACATAGGTAGTAACCAATATAAATCCAGACTTTTCATTTGAATAGAATATTTGAAGTAAGTAATCTAAATTGTGCTTACTTCCCAACTCAGAAAATAATGTATTTGGGTTTAAAAAGTGTCTAGTAGAGTCAGGGGAGTTGATTAGGCATAGTTGAGAAATATAAATTGGATTAAAAATCCAGTTCAATAAATAGCTACAGAGGCTGCTACTAGCATTTCTTATAACCAGCAATAACAGATGAAAGCAGATTGTTTCTAAATACTATGAGAGTATTTTTTCTTCCTATTGGTGATTTCAGCAGAATTGTTGAGGATGGCAGGTGGGAGAATTGGCTGATAGCAGGCTCAGGGACTCATAAACACCTGGTCCTTCCCTTTATCAGCTCCCTCTCCCGGAGCCATTGTAAAAGAATATAAGCAAAGGCTAATTAAACAGGCAAAGTGCTTTTTCTTTAAACCTCCCGTGGTTTTGGTGCCAAACCTCACCAAGAACTTGTGACACAGCACCTAGATAAAGCTAGGCTAGATTCCCTGGAGAATGCTCTCTGTCCTCACAAAGTGGCATCAGAGGCCTAAAATCAACATAAGCCAAGAGAGTTTAAGAGAAGAATATGTTTTCACTAAAGTTTATTGCAAAGAGAAGATGGTCACCCATTCCAAATCATTCGGGATGAGGGGGGAGGTGGAAGAATAAGAGAAAAAGGTCCCAGGGCCATTTTGCCTGGTGTAGTGAGAGAAAGGAAGAGGAGAAAGTAAAGGGTGGGGGAGAAATTTTTTAAGAGGAGTAGTAGTAACAATGGCCATTTATTGGGAGTTTACTATGTGTCAAGTCCTGTTCTTAGTGATTTATGTATTAACTCTTTTAATCTTGGATTAATATTTTAAATCTCTTTTTGATTAAATTTTCTGTTTAAAAATTTTTGACTAATCTTTTAATCCCGGTAGGTAAGTATTATTATTATTAACCTTATTCTGCATATGAGGAAACTGAGGAACAGAACTGTACCTCGTTCAAGGTCATACAACAGATTAGCATCAAAGAACTTGAGCAGTCATAAAAGGCTTCCTCTTGGGGTGGGAGATGGAAAAGGGATGAAGAGGAGCATTGACACTTGTTCTGAAAGGACTCAGAAAGGTTAACGGTTCACACTATTGCGCCGATGGAAGTGAGGCTGCAGTGGGGTGGGAGTGATAGAATCTCTGCGATGCTCAAAGCCAGGCTTTCCCTCTCACCCTGACCTCTTGTCCGTGGATGAATGAAACTTTGCTTCTTCATTCTCATTGCTTAGGATTTCCCACTCAGGAGGTTTCTGGTTCTCTTATAATAAAATACTTTTTCTGGGTTTGTTCCATCCGCCTTTAGATACGCCTGAATCCTAGAATCAGTGTAGCTTAATTCAAGCTTCAATGATAAAACTCTTTAATAACATGCATTTCAGGCAAGAGGAGAATATTGGATGTTATAAGGACTTTTTGTTAAAAAAGATCACTAATGTTAGTAAGTTAGTTTTTTAGAGTATTATTAAAAGTATTATTAAAATATGTTTTCCTGGTCTAGTTGTATAATACTGAAAGAATTCTTTATGCTCACCAAATCCCTCTATATAATTTTAGTCTAGTATTGATAAATCATTATAGCTTTTATTGTTCACATAGGTTTCTTTCCCTAACAGACAATGATAGTTATTTTTTTTGTTTCTCAAGCCCCTGATATAGTTGCACCATATATGTGAAGCTCGAGAAATAATCAATGATTGATTTGAATTTTAGAATTTCTCAAAATTTCTAGGCAATGAATTTCACATAGACAACTTTAAGAGAAATATGTAGAAAGAAGTAAATTCCAATTTAATAAAAAACAAAATGAATTATAACAGTGATGATATGGATCAAATAAAGTATTTGCTTTCAGTGATCAGATACTTTAGCTAGAGCTCTGTTTGTAACCGATTTCTATAGCAGATGATAGGGAATTTTCTCAACTATAAGATATTTTTTTGGAGCTGACATGAATTTTTTGAAAAATATGTTTTTATTAATTTGAGAGAGAAGGAGAGAGAGAAACATTTATGTAAGAGAGAAACATTGATCGGCAGCCTCCTACATGCCCTCTACTGGGGATCAAGCCTGGAACCCAGGCATGTGCCTTGCCCAGAAATCAAACCAGCAGCCTTTTGATGCATGGGATGATGCTCAACCAATTGAGTCACACCAGTCAAGGCTGAAATGAATTTTTAAAAATAAATTTGTCTTGTAAATTTAGTCTACAAGAGGATAAATTAATTCCACTGATAGAGGTGTGTCTTTATAGAATATAACTCATAATACAGTGAAAAAAGAACATAGCTCAATTCAACAACTATTTTTTGAGCATTTCCTCTGTACAAGGACTATACTATGTGCTGGAAATATAAAGAAGAATAAACATCATCTCTGCAATAAGAAAGCTGGTGGGAAAGACACATATAAAGAGGTTATCTCTGTCTAATAGAAGTATTTGGCATAATTTGAAAACAGGAGAGGAGAAGAAAGAAGCCTACCTGGGAGTTCAAGAAGGTAAATAAGTAATTTGAGCTGAGTTCTAAAGGATGAGAGGGTCAGTAAGGTAAGGAAGGAGGGCAGGATGTTCCAGGAAGAGGAAAGAAAAAGAACCAAGCTGTACTCCAGAATCATGTCTGTTTGGAATTATTTTCATTTGGTTTTACTAAAATCTAGCAGGCATGGGGCTAGATGATGGAAGAGGAGGCCAGAGAAATAAAGGGGGATCATATCTTAAAAAGTTTTATATCTCATTCTAAAGAGTTAGGTTTTGGGCATGTCCTATGGACATTGTTGCTAAGCAATGCTATGGTAAAAGGGTATGCTACAAACATGATCAAAATGGGGAGTGGACTGGAGTGGAAATCAGTGCAATAGGGACCAGAACAGATCCATGTATCATCTGTAGAAATTTAGGTTACAATAAAGGTAGTATTTCAATTCCATGGGGGAATGCATAACCTACACAATAAATAGTGTTTGGAAAATTAGTTATTGATTCAGAAAAAAGGAAAAGTAAGCTATTACTTTAGCCATCCATAAAAATAAATTCCAGATGAGTTAAGCAGACAAATCTAAAAAAAATTATAAAAACATTTGGAGACCATATTGGAGCACATTTTTATAAGGAGGTGGAAAAGACCTCTTTAAACAAGACATAAATAGCAGAAGCCATAAAAGAAAAGGACTGACAGATATAGCCTCATAAAAATTAAAAATTATCTCTGTACATTGAAAGTCATGATAAAATTAAAAGACAAGTAACATACAGAGAAAATCATTTGTAGCATATTTAATGGGTGACTGATTATTGTGTAGAATGTATATACAGCTTCTATAAATCATTCAAAAATAGAAATATCAAATGGAGGTTATAAATAGATAATTTACAGGAGAAATATAAAAGGCCAATAAACACAAGAAAAGATGGTCATCAATAACAAATTAAGTAAATGTAAATAAAATATAAATAATAGAAAAATTTGGTTGGGATATTGAGAAGCAACCATTTCCCTACATGGTTGGTGGTAGAGTAAATTTTTGGAAGGCAATTTGACATTGATCTAGCTAAATAAATAATTCACTCTGGTGGACATTCACTCCAATCATCTGTTATTTCTGTTTGGAAATCAAAGCACTTCCAGGTAAGGTGATCCCACCTACAGCTTCAGGGGAGTGACATATGACTTAAGCCAGTGAGGACAATCTGTTTCTCTCTGGCCACAATGATTAATGATGCAGGAGTGGGTATATGACCTAAGCTAATCAAATCAAAGAGAAACTCAGGAGCTCTGCATAGCATTCAGGGTCAAAGTACTTCTTGCTGGATGTAATGAAGAAACATTTCCCTAGAAGCTATTGACAGCTAACTGGGATTAGGGAGGTGAATCATCCTCAGGAGGAAGTGAATATTAAGGAAAAAGAGAAAGAAGGGAAGAAATGGGATCCATTGAATCAAGCCTCTCCTAAAACAACTTCTATCCCTGGAGTGTGACTTAAATCAGCCTATAAATTTCATCTTCACTATCAACAAAACAACAAGAAAACCCACTGCATGGGATAATATATTTGCCAATGATATCTCTGATAAAGGTTTAATCTCCAACATTTACAGAGAACTCACACAACTTAACAAAAGGAAGATAAACAACCCAATCAAAAAATGGGCAACGGACCTAAATAGACACTTTTCTAAAGAGGTCATAAATAAGGCTGAGAGACATATGAAAACATGCTCAAAGTCACTTATCATTCAAGAGATACAAATCAAAACAACAATGAGGTACCATCTCACACCTGTCAGAATGGCTATCATCAACAAATCAACAAATGACAAGTGCTGGTGAGGATACAGAGAAAAAGGAACCCTCGTTCACTGCTGGTGGGAATGCAGACTGGTGCAGCCACTGTGGAGAACAGTATGGAGTTTACTCAAAAAACTAAAAATGCAACTGCCATTTGACCCAGTGATCCCACTTCTAGGAATATATCCCAAGAAACCAGAAACACCAATCAGAAAGGATATATGCACCCCTATGTTCATAGCAGCACAATTTACCATAGCTAAGATTTGGAAACAGCCTAAGTGTCCATCAGCAGATGAATGGATTAGAAAACTGTGGTACATCTACACAATGGAATACTATGCTGTTGTAAAAAGGAAGGAATTCTTATCATTTGCAGCAGCCTGGATAGAACTGGAGAGCATAACGCTAAGTGAAATAAGCCAGTCAATGAAAGAAAAATACCACATGTCCTCACTCATCTATGGATAATAATAACCATTATAAACTGGTGAACAAAAATAGATACAGAGGCAGAGCAGCATCAAACAGACTGTCAAATTATAGCAACAAGGACAGGGAGGGGTGGGAGGGGTAATAGATCAACCAAAGGACTTTTATACATGCATTTAAGCATAACAATGGACAGAAAACACTGGGGGGAATGGGAGGCTGGGGGAAGGGCAGGAGAAAAAAGAGATATATGTACTAATCTTTATAATACTTTATGTAATAAAAAATATATATAAAAATTTTGTCTTCACATTCACTGGTCTTAATTTTCTATCATTTGTAGTTCAAAGATTCCTAATTGATATATGTACATATGCTTTAACTGAGCAGTTTAATTCCTATGAATTAAGTGTAAAGAAAGACTTAGGCACATGCACAAGAATCTTTATTTTAGTATTGTTTATAATAAATAAAAAAAGAAAACAACCTAAATATTAGTCATTAAAGAAATTGTCTCAGATGCACACATACAACATGATACAGTCACTAAACAGAGCAAAGCAGACTTCTATTTACTTTTAATATGCACATATTATAGTATTTGTGTGCACATAAATAGATCTAAATAAACAGATAAGGGACTGAATGTTTGCCAACTAAATATTGACAGTAGTAATTTCTAGGGAGGGAAATGAGACTTGGGTGATTGTGAAGGGGGACTTTCATTTTTTACTCTGTATGTCTGTATTATATATTATTCAAACAACATAAATATATTTTAAATCTGCCTGGTCAGTGTTGCTCAGTGGTTGAATGTCAACTTGTGAACCAGGAGTTTCAATTCCGGGTCAGGGCACATGTGTAGGTTGTGGACTCTATCCACAGTGTGGGGTATGCAGGAGGCAGCTGATCAATGATTCTCTCACCATTGATATTTCTAACACTCTCTCTCTTCCCCTTCCTCTCTGAAACCAATAAAAATATATTTAAAATATTTAAAATTATTTTCAATTTTTAATTTATTAATATTACTAAAGGCCCGGTGCACAAAAATTTGTGCACTCAGGGGCTCCCTCAGCTCTGCCTGTGCCCTCTCGCAGTCTGGGAATCCTCAGGAGATGTCTACATATTGGCTTAGGTCCACTTCCCGGGTGATCGGGCACAAGTTGGCCATCAGCCATCCCTCTGGCAGCCTGGGAGCCCTCAGAGTGATGTCCACTTGCCAGCAGGGAGCAGGCCTAAGGTGCAGTCAGACATCCTTAGTGCTGCTGAGGATGCAGGAGAGGCTCCCACCACCACCGCTGTACAGGCAGTCTTCAGCCTGGCTTGTGGCTGAGCAGAGCCCCCCCTGTGGGAGTGCACTGACCACCAGGGGAAGCCCCTGCATTGAGCATCTGCTCCCTAGTGGTCAGTGTGTGTCATAGTGACCAGTCATTCCCAGTGGTTCTGCTGTTAGGGTCAATTTGCATATATCCTTTTATTATATAGGACTAGAGACCCGGTGCACAAAAATTTGTGCACTCGGGGTGGAGGGAGTCTCTCAGCCCGGCCTGTGCCCTCTCACAGTCTGGGACCCCTCAGTGGATGTTCTATGATGGCCCCAGTCTGCCAGGCGCCTTTTGTGTGTGTGTGTGTGTGTGTGTCTCACCACTGGGGACCTGCCCCCAGCTGCATCTGAGGCTCGGAGCAGTCCTCCTGTGTGTGTCTACCTGCCGGGGGCCTGCCCCCAGGCACATCGTGGAGGCTTAGAGCAGGCATCCCCTCTATGTTGATCTTTCAGACTCTTGCCCTCCCCTGCCTGTTGTTCTCTTTTTTGAGCTGTGACCAGGGCTGGGTGCGGCCTGCCTCCCAAGCTTGCCTACTGCCCATCTTCCTCCAGCCACCAGAAAGCAGGGAAAACCCCGCCTCGTGGTCAGGCCAGCCTTTTCCTGCTCCCTGATCCTCGGAAGGGGTCTGGGAAGCCACCAAGCAGGACTCCAGCCCCCAAGAGCTTGCTTTCCCGCTCCCCAGTGGCCCCCAAAGGGCCTGGGGAGCCGCCAAGCAGGCCGCCAACTCTTTCCCACTCACCTGTCCCCTGCTGCCTTCCTTTCCCATTTCCCGGTGCCGCCAAGGGGTCTGGGAGCTGCCAAGCAGGACCCCGGCCCCTGCAGCCTTGCTTTCCCGCTCCACGATGCCCCTCAAAGGGCCTGGGAATCCCACCAAGCAGGCCGAGACCCCCCCTGCCGCCTCTTACCCGCTTCCCGGTGCCCTCCAACCCTGCCGCCTCTTTCCCATCACGGGTCCTGGGTCCTGCGCTGTCCCGCCCTGCAGCCGCTCTGTGCACTCGGGAGGTCCCTCAGCCTGGCCCGTGCCCTCTTGCAGTCTGGGACCCTTCGGGGGATGTCCACCTGCCGGCGTGCCTGACCAGCCTGGGTGAGGGGCTTTAAGGCTGCCCACAGCTCCCATTGCCCAACGTCCCAGCAAGGCCGGCTGGACGCAGGTTTCTGTTCCTTTAAGCTGAGGTAACGAAACCTCCTCTGCTTCACCTCGCAGCGCAGCGTCTATAATGAGACTTTGTTACTCTTAGTAAGGCAGGCCAGGCTGCTGTTCCCTTCAGCTCCCGAGGATTCTATGATTGTTACATTATTGAAACATGTTTT
>PVJC01046659.1:0-13219 GCA_004026665.1 Murina feae
CAGGTAGACACACACAGGAGGACTGCTCCGAGCCTCATATGCAGCTGGGGGCAGGTCCCCAGTGGCCACACACACACACACACACACACACACACACAGAAGGCGCCTGGCAGACTGGGGCCATCATAGGACATCCACTGAGGAGTCCCAGACTGTGAGAGGGCACAGGCCGGGCTGAGGGACTCCCTCCACCCCGAGTGCACAAATTTTTGTGCACTGGGCCCCTAGTCTGAGAATAATGACAGATTTACTTCCTCCTTTCCAATCTGAATGCCTTTTGTGTTTTCTTCTTGTCTGATCTCTTAAAGTACTCAATAAGAATATATATATATATATATATATATATATATATATATATATATATATATATTGCGTGCATGTGTTTACCAGGGTTAAATCATCTTGTTGTTTTGATCTCTTTGGTATTATGTAGTGACCTTCATTGTCTCTTGTGATGGCTTTCAATTTGAAATCTATTTTGTCAGATATGAGTATTGCTAGCTCAGCTTCTTTCTCATTTCCACTTGCATGTAAATATTTTTTTTAATTTTATTGATTTTTTACAGAGAGGAAGGAAGAGGTAGGTATAGAGACTTAGAAACATCGATCAGCTGCTTCCTGCACATCTCCTATTGGGAATGTGCCCACAACCAAGGTTCATGCCCTTGACCAGAATTGAACCCGGGACCTTTCAGTCTGCAGGCCGATGCTATATCCACCAAGCCAAACCGGTTAGGGCAACATGGAAATATTTTTTCCCTTCATTTTATTGTCATTCTGTGTGAGTTTTTTGTTATAAGGTGGATCTCTTATAGATAACATATAAAGGTAATATTTTCTTATATATTCAGTTAACATATGTTTTGATTAGAGCATTTGATCCATTTAAACTTAATATTATTATTGATATGTACTTATTTATTCCCATTTTAATTTTTTATGTTTGTTTCTCTTTCTTATTCTTCTTCTTTTTTTTTTTTTTTTTTTTTTTTTTTTTTTTTTTTTTTTTTTTTTTTTTTTTTTTTTTTTTTTTTTTTTTTACATTTTTACAGTCCCTTTAACATTTCTTGAAATGCTGTTTGGTGGTGATAAACTCCTTTAGCCTTTTTTTTTTCCTGAGTGGCTCTTTATTTCACCACTTATTTTAAATTAGAGACCCAGTGCATGGAATTTGTGCACTCAGGGGGGGGTCCCTCAGCTTGGCCTGTACCCTCTCACAGTCCAGGATCCCTTGGGGGGTGTCCGACTGATGGCTTAGGCCCACTACCCCATGGGAGTGGGCCTAAGCTAAAGTGACCAGATGTCCTGCTTTTGGTGGGACAGTCCCAATTTTTAACAATTTGTCCCACATCCTGCAGTGTTTTAAAAAGTCCCAATTACTCTTTGTAATATTTTAAGTAATAATAATAAAAAAGAAAATGAAAGACCCCCAACCCCCCGGTCAATGGTGTACCGTTTTACATATGGTCACCTTAGCCTAAGCCATCAGTTGGACATCCCTAGTGCTGTAGTGGAGGTGAGAGAGGCTCCCACCACTGTCACTGTGCTCACCAGCCTTGAGCCCAGCTTCTGGCTGAGCAGCGCTTTCCCTGTGGGAGCTAACTGACCACCAGGGGGGAGCTCCTGCAGTGAGCTTCTACCCCTGGTGGTCAGTGAGCATCTTAGCAACTGGTTGTTCTGCTGTTTGGTCACTTTGCATATTAGCCTTTTGTTATATAGGATGACAGCCTTGTTGTGTAGAGTAATCTTGGTTTCAGATCCTTGCTTTTCATTATTTTAAATACTTAATACCATTGCCTTCTGGTCTGTAGTTTCTGATGAGAAATCAGCTCACAGCCTTATGGGAGCTCCTTAGTAGGTAACAAATTGCTTTTCTCTTGCTTCCTTTAAGATTCTGTCTTTAATTTTTGACATTTCAATTATGCTGTGTCTTGGAGTGGACCTGTTAGAGTTCTTTTTGCTTAATACTTTCTGTGCATCCTGAACTTGTGTGATTTTTTTCCTTTACCAGGTTAAGGGCCTTTTCTGCCACTATTTCTTCAAATGTGTTCTCTATCCCTTGCTCACTTTCTTCTCATTCTGGTACTCCTATGATGTGGATATCATGTTTCATATTATCCCACAATTCCCTTAAACTGTCCACCTGTTTTTTAATTGTATTTTATTTTTAGTTCTCTGTTTTAATGATTTTCTCTAATTCATTTTCTTCTAATTCACTGACCCAATCTTTGGCTTCCTCTAATCTGGTATTTATTCCTCCTAATGTATTCATTATTTTTGCTATGTCATTCTTCATTTCCAGATGGTCATTTTTCATAGTTTCTATGTTTCTTCTCATGCTGTTGAGCATCCTTATAAATATTACTCTGAACTCTATATTGAATAACTTGCTTATCACCATTTCATTTAGCTCTTCTCCTGGAAAATTTTCTTGTTCTTTCATTTGAGTCTTTTTGTTTCTTTACTTGTTTATCAATTTTGGCAGCCTGCTTGAGTTTGTTTCTATGTATTAGGTATGTATATTATTACTCCCAGTTTTTTGGAGGATCTCTGGTACAGGCCAATGTCAGATACTGTTGGTGACTGGCCTTGAGTACTGTGTTTTGAGCTATCATCAATCCACAGCTTGTGGCTCACTCTGTTTGGGCTGGTGTGTTTGGAAAGGACCAAATGCACACCAATGTTTGCTTTTCCTATCCCTGGGTCCAGAAGCAGATCATTTAGAGATTCAAAACATCCAGAGATATGATTCTTCTGGCAATCTGATTGTTATTGTCAGTTTCTTTTTTTAAATATATTTTATTGATTTTTCACAGGAAAGAAGAGAGAGGGATAGAGAGTTAGAAACATTGAGGAGAGAGAAACATCGATCAGCTGCCTCCTGCACACTCCCCACTGGGGATGTGCCTGCAACCAAGGTACATGCCCTTGACCAGAATTGAACCTCAGACCCTTGAGTCCGCAGGCCAACACTTTATCCATTGAGCCAAACAGGTCAGGGCTATTGTCAGTTTCTTAATGAGCCTCAGGGTGTAGATGAACTCCATGGGGTGGGGCTAGAGGTTTTCCAATGTGCATGGCAATTGTTTCCCCCCAAGGCTAAAGTTGCCTGATCCTAAATGTCTGCCTGAGAAATATGTCCTCTGCAGTATTGAGGAATGACTCAGCATAGGAATCCAGGTGGCTGCCCTCTGATCTCTATACCCAGAGCCACCAACTCTGCATTTTCCTCATACAACTCTAGTCCACTCTGACCGCCCCCTGCCAGATACCATAGTGAGTGACTGCACACAAAATTTTGTGCATTGGTTCTTTAAGAGTGTGCCTGCATTTCTAGCCATTCTCCCTGGCAGACAGAAACCCCACTGTTTTTAACATCATTATAAGGATTCTTTCCAGCTAGTCTTCAGTTGATTATTCAGGATGGTTTTTCTATATTTTAGTTATAATGCTAATTTGGTGTTGGGAACATGTAAATGTAGCTTCCACTTAAGCAGTCCCCATCTTGTAATTCTCTCTCCTTATTCCTTTAATTTGAATGAAATACAAATACTTATGACAAAACATTCATTAAGCAAATCAGCATTAAAAATATAAATAATACATTATCTTAGTTACACACATTTGTGCACACATGTGTGTACACACACAAATACACACAGACTGGAAGGAATACATTAAAATTTAGTAATGGATATAAGTAGATGGTATTATTATTAATTTTTATTTTCTTCTTTGAAATTTCTTCTTGAATATTTCCAAATTATCTATAGTAAGTGTGAATTCCTTTTATAAATAGAAACAAATACTGATTAAAGCATTACATGAGACAAAATGTCTCAGGTATTTTGGGACAATATAACATCCGTGATAGCTGCTCACATTCTCTTCCTTTATGTAGTTGTTCAGAATTTTAAATGTTTCCTAAGAACATGATTCATTGAATCTTATGAGGCCACTCGAAGGATACTAGAGGATATGCTATGAGTTTCCGTTTAAAGGTTGTGTTGGAAGAAGTAAATACTAAGTTACCCACCTAGTGAAAAAGTCCAGGAACTATTTGAGGAAGTAAGGAACACTGGGGGTTCACATGGGAGACTCCAGGTGTAACTATGGGAAATGCATTGTGAATAAGAAGCACAGATAAGGATGAAAGGTTCTAAGAGTCATTCTTAAGAGAAATAGATACCATTTTTAAGTGGAACTGCCAATAGAAGTTATTGGAACTAAGAAACACACACACACACACACACACACATACACACACAAAATAATGACTTTCTCCAGAAAATACCATTAGGCATGGCTGGTTGAATGGTAGGCTAAGACTGTATATTAGCACTCAGAATTCTCTGATCCTGGTCATCACTTGCTCATCCATGGCATATTGAGGAGAACAGAAGAAAGGCTTGCCCTTCAGTGTTTTATAACAGTTGTGTTTTACTTTCCATTATTTGACCTAGTAGGGTATCAGATAATGAGATTTTATGGAGAAAGGCTGATAATGGTTTCACCTCTTATGATGACCTTCCTTGGTAACCTCATCCACATTTTTCAAAGGCTGAAAGTTCCGAAGAAGGGCTGGCATTCTTGTGTGTTCCTACTTTGTGTGAACTTTTATCGTTTGCTTTGACTGTATAAACATACTTTCAAAGACTATTGTAACTTCTTCAAATCTGAAACTTGGAATTATGCCAAAACTACAGAATCTCCATTTGGGGACCAGCACATCAATCACATTCAATGACAGTATCTTATTGATTTATTAGGTACACAAATCCAGTGACCTTTTCATGAATGCATATTATAAACATACAGTACATTTTCCTTTTTTCTGGTCAAGCATTTGTTTCTTAAATACCTGTTTGTAAAATTTATTTAAAATGTATTTTTTAGCTTTTACTGTTCTGTGAGTGCTGTATAAGAGTTTATCTATTATCTTTCTAGGAATCTTTTTCCTCGATCTTTATGAAGAAACATTGTTTGTATTAAGATGATTAAACATGTACTGTGCACTGCCAGAGTTTCAGTTTCTACGAAAGCCTCTCCTCTTGTCTTTGACAGCTATTTACATTATTTCCTAATGCCATCTGTACCCCATGCCAATTCTTTGGGTTTCCAGGCCTTCCGTGCTCCTATGATAGCTTCCATTTACTTCCTAAGGATCCTCAGAGACCACCACATTTATACTTTCAGAGACCACTGCATTTATACCCTTCAAATTCTTTTGTTTTGTTTAATTTAAGAAAATATGTCTTGGGTTATTCACAAATGCATATTAGAAATAGGCTGGCATTCAGAATGAAGACTTAGATAATGTGATGATAGTCTTGCTACCTATAAATTTACCCCTGTTTCTGGCAGAAGTCTGTATAATATTTTCCTGGGAAATAAAAGGATTATCTATCGTATTTTTACATTTTCAAAATAATTAAACTTTTAATCATCTATGTTCATTGTTTTATTGTTGATCAAGTAAACACATTAGAACATTTTATAAATAATATATAACCATGACTATTAAGAAAATTAATATAAAATATATAGAATATAATCTGTATGATATATATATATATATATATATATATATAGAGAGAGAGAGAGAGAGAGAGAGAGAGAGAGTCAAAAGTAATATTAGACTTCTAATAATTTAACCTCTCAACAGAATGTCACATAATTTTCCTCATTTTAATTTTTTCCTAAGGAGATTTTCAATGTCACACGGATACCTATCTTATTCCTTTATTTTATTGTTAACTTAGTTTGTTATTAGTCATTGTATTTTAATCTCTGTCAAATTTTTTTTCTAATTTATTATTATGTTGCACACAATTTTGTACCTGCCCTAGAGTTACATAGGGCTAAAAGCTAGAACTTAACTTAGTCAACCGATACTCATTATTCTGAGACAACACCTTACACCCAGCTGTCACACATCATAAAAATTGTTCTATCCAAAGAATTGAGTATAGAAACTTTAACACATTTGCTGAATTTCCATCTAAAGAAGATAGGCTACGTTGGGAACATAAGGATAACTGGGACTCAAGTGTTGCTGATGAATGGTTCCTGTAAACAAGGTTCAGTAGTAGTAGGCCAAGAGGAGACAACAGTATCATACTTTGGGGCATATCTAATATAATAAAAGAGTAATATGCAAATTGACCATCACCCGAGACACTTAAGCCACACCCACCAGCCAAGCCACACCTCCCAGCCAATCAGAGCAGCTGTATGCAAATTAACCTAGCCAAGATGGAGGCCAGCAGCTTCGGAGCTAGAGCTTCTGTTGAAACTGCCTGCCTAGCCTGGCTGAGCCTCTGGTCACAATAACCATGTTTCAGTTATAGAAGCCACGGAGCTGAAACAAACAGGAGGCTTCCTTAACTGCCTAGGCCTCAGCTTAAAGCAACAGTGTTTCAATGATCTAAACTAATAAAAGCATAATATTGAAATTGACCTTTTCTTCAGGATGCCTAAGCCACGCCCACCAGCCAATCAGAGCAGCTATATGCAAATTAACCCAGGCAAGATGGAGGCTGGCAGGGTGGCTCTGCACTGGAAGCCTCTGCAGCTGGCACAGCTGTGCCGGGTATGTCAGCTCAGTGCAGGGGGGGGGTCTGGCCAGGGGCCTCCTTGGGGCATCCAGGAGCTCCTGTCCTGGGTCCGCTGCCTGGCCTCACCACCCGGGGGACTCCACAGGACATGCCGAAGCATCTGCTACACAGTGCTGAGCATCCGAAGCCAGTCTGCTGCCCTGCTCCACCCTGGGTGTGTTCGCTCAGCAGCAGAGCCCCATCCAGGGATCCTGCACCAGCTTCTGCCCCTGGCTTGCCACCCAGCTCTGTGCCAGGTTTGTCCCCTCAGCGGTGGGGGCCCACCAGGCATGTGCGATCGTGGGCCCTCCGGTGGGAAACGTCCAGGCCTGCACTCACCAGCCCTCCCACTCCCCAGTGCACGAACCCTGAAGGGTCTGTGGGCAGCCTGAAAATGGCCCTAAACCCCTCACCCAGGCTGACCAGGCATTCCAGCAGGTGGACATCCCCCCCCCCCCGAGGTGTCCCAGACTGCAAGAGGGCACAGTCCGGGCTGAGGGACCCCCTCAAAAAATTTTTTTTGTGCACTGGGCCCCTAGTTTGTGAAATAATGAGTAGTCTGGTTTGGCTGCAGTATGAAGATAAAGAAAAGGAAATTTGGCCTCAAATGAAAGATAACATACACTTTATTTATTTGTTATTAATCTTCATATGAAGATATTTTTCCACTGATTTTTAGAAATAGTGGAAGGGAGGAGAGAGACAGAGAGGAAAACATCTATGTGAGAGAGATACATCGTTTGGTTGCCTCCTGCACATGCCCGGACAAGGGCCTGGAATGGAGCCTGCAACCCAGGTGCATGCCCTTGAGTGGAATTGAGCCTGGGACTCTTCAGTCCGTGGGCAGACAATCCAAACCACCTAGGTGAGAACATACACTTTAAAGCTAAGGAATACGGTCTTTATCCTTAGTTTGGTGGAAGCCAATGCAAGTTTGTGGTAATGAGATTAGTCAGAGAGTATAAATTTGTTAGCAGTATGTGGGGCACACTAGAATGAGGAATGATCAAAATAACAGAAACCCAGCAAAAGGCTATTATATTAAACACGGAAGAGATGAACTGTAAGCCTTTAGAAATAGGACTGTGGGGAATGGAATGGATTAAAAAGACTTTATCAAGAGAATGAACAAAAATCAGAACTTATTTAAATTGTTGTCATTTTTTTCCTAGAAGCGGGCCCTTTTTAAAATTGTACCACATTTAAATATGACCCCTGATATTCATGTATATTATTTTCCTTCCTCGTTTGTCTGGTTATTGCTCACAATTTTATTCCCAGCTTTGTGATCCCTAATAGTCTTATCTCTAACTTCCCATAACCATATTGAACATTAAATTTTAATTACTTACCAGACTTAATTCCCTGGCTTACTGATATTAGCCTTCAACTTGTTTCTCTGTGATACTGCTTTATGTCTCAGTTCTACTAAACATATGGTAAATGCATTGATCAATATTTTTTAAATATGGGAGGAGAGACACATGTTGAAGTAAAACAATGACTTTATTTTTCTATATTTAGGATGTCCATATGACAAGCCTATGATGGAAAATATTTGTGGGATTGGTAATGAGAATTATCCAATCCAAAAAATGATTTTATGTTGTGATTTCTAGTTTAAATTTAGATCTTCAGAAACTGAAAATTATATGTTAAATCAAGCATATTTAATCTGTAAAAATGATGACAAAAATCAAGCTCTGGTGTGTTCTATTGATGAGTATTTTATGAAGTTTATCATATTTCCAAAAAATGTAATATTGTATACTTATTCATATTTTAATGTCAGTGATCTGTATTCATTTAGAGCACACTCAGCATTTCCACATAATTTCCTTTATTAAATTTTGTATATACAATTACTTAATTTGAATGTAAATTTAAATGGCTACTTTTAATAGTGAGAACAGACATTTAAGTATAATTGAAAGGGAGGAAATTAAGAAAAAAATCATTTTTGCTGCTTAACCTCTGAATTTTTTTTTTTGCTATTTCACAATTTTCTCATTATTTTGATTCATGACTTCATTATAATTAATTGATTTCTGTACTATGTTTATATAAAAAGTACTGCTAATGAATATGCAAGCAGAGAGGTTATTACCTTTACAACTCTAATTCCTTAAATATTGCTGAAAATAAAGTCTAGCAGGTGATAGCAATATTTATGATGAAAACCTTGACTCGTGATTTGATGAAGGGCACATTTAACTCTATAATTTCTTTTGCATCTTGACAAGGTCTGTAATTTCTGTACCCCCTCAGAAAATTATATAGTTGATTTACAGTTCAAAGAGTCTCAGTAGAATATTGACTCCATTTATAAGTTGGAAAATTAGAATTACTAGGTTTAAGAATTTAACCTCAAGTGACTTGAATTGTGGGTGTGTATTTCCCTTCTCTTTGAAGACAGCACTGCTCTAATGGTAGCACTGATGTCTGTCTGTGGCTTCTTCACCTATTTAATCTGCTGTGTGTATGCAATGAGTAAGCAATTCAGTATTTATGTTGGGCCACAAATAAAAAAATCACAGATTATATTATTATTTTAGTAGAATATCTTAAATTTTATAACATATCACAAAAGGATAATAAATGAATTTTTGGAGGGCATTTTTCTCTATTATTGTGATGTAATTCTAATTGGAATGTTAGGAAAATTGACAAAAATAGTTCCAAAGAGAAATTCCATAATTTACTTGATATTAGAAAACAATATCAAAAAGTTAGATGACAATATAAAATATGTTGCTAAAATATTTTATAAACTCACTCTAAAATATAATATCTAGTTTGCCAAATGCTTATATGGGTAAAGTATAACAGATGTCACCATGTTTCCTCCAACCTGGTGAAGGGACATAACAGAGGTATAACCAACCAGTGTTACTATAGGTAATAGTGTTTTTTAAGGGACTGAGATATAAAGTTGCTCTCTAAATTGTTCAGTTAAGCCCAGCTAGGGTGACTCAGTGATTGTGCATCAACCCATGAACCAAAAGGTAACAGGTTCAATACTCAGGGCACATGCCCAAGTTGTGGATTCATTCCCCAGTAAGGGACATGCAGGAGGCAGCTGATCCATTTTTCTCATCATTGATGTTCTCTCTCTCTCTCTCTCTCTCTCTCTCTCTCTCTCTCTCTCTCTTTCTCTTAAACCAATAAAATGTATATTTTAAAAACTATTAACTTAAGAGTACAAGGTTAAAATGAAGAGTAAGTTTTGTCCCAGGCTAAATGTTTGAGTGTTCTTGGCTATTGGTTTAAGGAAAACATAAGGCAGGGTAAATTGAGATTTAGAGAAGTTTCTCTAAAAGCATTTTCTTTGGATGACAGCATGTATGCTATGGTGAGGATTTTTTATCACCAGATCTACAAATCAATTGAATCCATTCTGTATTGTCTTCAGTCCATAGAGAGCTAAACTTTCATTTAATTTCTATGGGATTTTCTCATCTGAGTCACATAGGAGATACTGGGCTTAAAGCCTGACTGGTTACACAGGAGGTTTTCTCTCTTCAAGCGATATTAGAGGCTGATTTTAAGATTATTTTTATTTGCACTGATTAATGTGAAAATCTCACATGATAATATGTAGAGGAACTAGTGGCATAACTTCATTTATTCACTGATTCACTCATTTATCCAAATATATTATTTGCCAGGCTCTGTTTCAAGCAGAGGTCATTTAACATTGAACGAAATACATAAAAATCAATCCTTTGAGTTCTTACATACAGTTGGAAAGACAAACAATTAACAAGATGGACAGGTAAATTAGGTAGGAAAGTATATACCGTATTTTCTGGAGTATAAGACGAAAGGGTGTATAAGACAACCCCCAAATTTTGAGAAGATTTTCCTGGGTTAAAAAGTCTGGACGGAGACCATATGTGACACAAAAAGGAGCTGACCGAAGACACTTGCAGTCTCCTTCGAGCTCCATTGATGACCCCCAACTTTTGAGAAGATTGTCCTGGGTTAAAAAGTCGTCTTATACACCAGAAAATATGGTAATGCAAAGTGTTAAAGAGAAAAAATTTAGGACTATAGCCAGGTAGGAGGTGTACATGGTGGAAGACCAAAATTTAAACTCTGGAGGAAGAGAAAGTACTAACCAGACTGAAAAGAAAAAGAATGAATGTGTAATTGTATCTTTAGTAACAAACAAGTATTCTAAGTCTGTAAATCCACTCCTATTAGACATAAAGGAAATTATACCAATTTGGATTTTTTTTAAACTTACAGAAAATGTTCCAAATCATCATCTTTCATTGGTGCATACTAGAATTTACCTAAATATTTTTCTATTACATTCCTGAAATGATTTATTAGGGAAGTTGGAAAACTCCTTTAAGATATACTTATTAGGCATTTTTTTGCTACAAAAGAGAAAATGGTATTATACCCTGCAAATGAATAAAATATATCAAATAACATTTTGTACATAAATGTTGGATAAGAGGCACAGTGCGACTGTGATTCCTGAGAGAAGATAAAAAGCAAAATTATCTCTTCCCACCCTGCATCTTTCTAACAGGAGACACTTTCTAGACTAGAACAAAAAAAGTGGAGATCAAACAAGGATGGATGGACTATCTGAGCAGAGAAAAAAGAGATATAATCATTCATGGGTATTGACAGAGCTCTAATTTGAGGGAATGGCTATTGACAAAAAAGGAAATTGGTCAGAGAAGTAGCTCTATTCAAGTCTCCTTTTATCACCATTTATCCCCCTTTTACCCTCTTCTTCCTCCCTTACCCTTCTTTCCCTCTGGTTATCATCCTAATGCTGTAGGTGTCAATGAGTGTTTCTTTTTTCACTTAACCCCTTGATCTTTTTTACCCAATTCTCCAAAACCTTTCCCTTCTGACACCTGTAGGTCTGTTCTCTGTATTTATGAGTCTGTTTCTATTGTGCTTGTTAGTTAATTTTGTTCATTAACTTCCACATATAAGTGAAATTAGATGGTATTTATACTTCTCTGACAGTCTTATTTCATGATGGACATTACTCTCCAGGTCCATGCTGTCACAAAAGTTAGGACTTCTTTCTTTTGTATAGCCAAATAGTATTCCATTGTGAAAATGTACCACAGCATTTTTATCAATTGATCTCCTGATGGACACTTTGTCTGTTTACAAGTCTTAGCTATTGTAAATAAAGATGATATTAACATATATTTTTCTGATTGAAGTTTCAGGATTCTTAGGATTTATTCACAGACATGGAAACACTGGGTCATAAGTCAGTTCCATTTTTCCTTTTTTGAGGAAACTCCATACTATTTTCCACAGTGGCTGCACCAATCTGCATTCATACCAACAGTGTACAAGGCTTCAGTTTCCTCCACACCCTCACCAATACTTGTTGTGTGTTGATTTATTGATGATAGCCATTCTGACAGGTGTGAGGTGATAACTCATTGTGATTTTAATTTGCATTTCTCTGATGATTAGTGACATTGAGCATCTTTTAATATGTCTATTTTCTATCTATATGCCCTCTTTGGAGAAGTATTTCTTCAGGTCCTTTGTCCAGGTTCTTTAATCCTCACCATAAATTTTTATACTTTTTATTGATCTTCTAGAAAGAGTAAGGGAAAGAGAGAGAGAGAGAGAGAGAGAGAGAGAGAGAGAGAGAGAGAGAGAGAATCTTTGATGTGAGGGAGACACATTGATTGATTGCCTCCTACACACACCTGACAGTGGCTGTGGACTGAACCTACAACTCAAGGTGTGTGCCCTTGACCAGGAATTGAATCCAGAACTCTTCAGTGTGATTGAACCCAGGACCCAACACTCTAACCACTGAGAAATACTGGTCAGGGCATAATTATTTGTTATGCAATTGTAAATGGAATATTTTTTTTTTAGTTTTCCATTCTGATAGTCCATTATCTACTCTATAAAAGCGAAATATTAAAATTAACCGTTTCTCTGAGACAGGGTAAGCCACGCCCACCAGCCAATCAGAGCGGCTGTATGCAAATTAGTCCAGCCAACATGGCGGCCGCCACTCACGGACCTGAGTAAACAGCCCTTTCCATTGCGGCAGGAACGAAAGTGAAGCTTCGCCCCTCAGCTCAGCTCCCATTAAACTGCCTCTAGCAAAACACAGCTTTGAAACAGTGTAACAATCATAGAATCCTCCGGAGCTGAAGGAAAGAGCAGCTCGGGCCTAACCAGTAAAAGTAACAATTGTTTCATTATAGACGCTGCCAGGTGAAGCAGAGGAGGCTTCAGTTAGTTAGAAGGCCGCCTTAAAGGAACAGTGCATCAATTATAGAAGACAACCCCAGGCCTTCAAGGAACAGCATCAATTATAGGAGATAAATCACAGAAACCTGCGTCCAGCTGGCCTTGCTGGGACGTTGGGTCAATGGGAGCTGTGGGCAGCCTTAAAGCCCCTCATCCAGGCTGGTCAGGCACGCCAGCAGGTGGACATCCCCCGAGGGCTCCCAGACTGCGAGAGGGCACAGGCCAGGCTGAGGGACCTCCCGAGTGCACAGAGCGGCTGCAGGGCGGGACAGCACAGGACCCAGGACCCGTGATGGGAAAGAGGCGGCAGGGTTGGAGGGCACCGGGAAGCGGGTAAGAGGCGGCGGGGGTGGGGGGGG
>PVJC01046660.1:0-13214 GCA_004026665.1 Murina feae
CCCCCCCCCCCCCTTAAGAGCCGGTTCCTGGGACAGAGACAGACGCATGTGCTGGAAAACGCCCGCAGCGACTTGAAGAAGAGCTGCTTCCTGTGGGGGTGAGCACGGGCAGTCACGTCCTGCTGGGCAGAGGTCAACGTGGCCCGTCCTGGACTTGCCATCCGTTGTCGTGTGGATGAATGAGGCTTTTACTGTGACCCCAGTGCAAAGGCGGAGGCTGGGGCGGGAAGGAGTGACCCCGTGGTCGCCCTGGCCAGCAAGGAGGGGGAAGCTGCCAGGTGATCATGGGAACCTGGGGGCAGGATGGCGGGCTGTGCCGCAGGTGTAAATGTGGGATTCCAGCCCTGGTCAGTGTTGCTCAGTGGGTAGAGCGTCGGCCTGTGAACTGAAGGGTCCCGGGTTCGATTCTGGTCAAGGGCATGGACCTTGGTTGCGGGCACATCCCCAGTGGGAGGTGTGCAGGAGGCAGCTGATGGATGTTTCTCTCTCATCGATGTTTCTAACTCTCTATCCCTCTCCCTTCCTCTCTGTAAAAAGTCAATAAACTATTTTTAAAAAAAATTAAACCTAGAACTACCACATGACCCATAAATACTGCCGGGTATTTATCCAAAGAAACCCCAAACACGAATTCAAAGAGATATGTGCACCCCGGTGTTCATTGCAGCAGTATTTACAATAGCCAGTGCAAGGAGGCAATGGAAGCATCCCTCGATAGACAAATGAATAAGGAAGATGTGAGAGGGAGATTATATATATCCTATATAATAAAGGGTAATATGTAAATTGATCCCAACTGCAAAACGAATGGGAATGACTGGTCACTGTGACACATACATGACACACACTGACCACCAGGGGGCAGACGCTCAATGCAGGAGCTGCCCCTGGTGGTCAGTGCACTCCCACAGGGGGAGCTCTGCTCAGCCACAAGCCAGGCTGATGGCTGCCAGCAAAGCGGTGGTGGTGGGAGCCTCTCCCGCCTCCTCAGCAGCACTAAGAATGTCCGACTGCTGCTTAGGCCTGCTCCCCGCTGGCAAGTGGACATCCCCCGAGGGCTCCTGGGCTGCCAGAGGGATGTCTGACTGTCAGCTTAGGCCCAGTCACCCAGGGAGCAGGCCTAAGCCAGCAGGTGGACATCCCCTGAGGGGTCCCAGACTGCGAGAGGGCACAGGCTGGTCTGAGGGACCTGCCCCACTCGAGTGCACAAATTTTGTGCACCAGGCCTCTAGTAAGTCCATAAAGTCCTGGGGCAGGTCCAACGCATCCAAGTGCATATCCCCGTCTACCCTTTCACATCCTCCTGCGCGCTCCTCGAATGGGTTAAAAACCTGCCTCACTAACTGGGGAGGCAAATGCAAGTCAGCGCTCCTGGCAGCTGAGCTCGGAAACATCAGGTATTTAAAGTCTCCATTTATTAGCAGGTTCACTTTTAGACGGTGTTGCCAGCCGCAGCCACGGCCAGGCAGCACGTGGAGGCGGGAGGGAGGCGGGAGCGATCATGGTGCCCCTGGGGCCCTGCTCAGACCACAGGTAGCGGCGATCGCCACCTCCGGCCGCGGGCCGGACTGCACCGCCCCCCAAAGCCAGGGACCCCGGCGGGCAGGGCTCTGTCCCTGCCAAGGTAGGCTCCTGCGCAGTCCCGTTTCGCCCCTCTCTGTTTTAGTATTATTATTATTTTATTACTTTATTTTATTTTATTTTATTTTTATTTTGCGACGCGTCCCCTTCGTGTGCAACTGCCTGCTTCTTCAGGAGGGGGACCCGGGTGCCATTTGTGGGGGGCTCGCTCCTCGAACAGCAGGGTCGCGGGGGGGGGATGTCTGTGGATGTTGGGGTCCCCACTGCGGCGCGCAGGGTGGCGGGGGCGAAAAGCCTCGCTTCCCATCCGTGTCCCCACCATCCCGGGTCGGTCTTGGGGCGCGAGTGTGCGCGCATCTGTGCGCGTTTGGGGAGGGGGTGTCCGCTGACCGCCCCCCCTCCCATCTGGGACCGAGGCCAGGCGGGAGGGATGCCCACGGGTCCGAGTGACCACTTGGGCCGCCTGACAAAGGGCCGCGGAGGGCGGGGAGGGGGCCGCGGAGGGCGGGGAGGGGGGACGGCGCGCCCCTGGTCGGCCGCTGGGGGCCGCAGTCACCTTCAGCGCCGGGAGCGGGGGGACGCGCCCCCCCAGCGCGCAGCCTCGCCTCCACGCGGGACCGCGGACGTGGCCTCGGCGGCGCCCGCTCGTACCCTCCGGGCGGCAGCCTCCGGCCGGGCACCCCTCCCGGGCCCGCCCCTCTGCTCCCGGGGCGCGCCGTCCCTGGCCCGTGCGCCCCGCCGGCCTGTGCGCGCGCCGGGCGGGCGGCGATGGCGAGGCCGGGCCGGCTGCTCCGGAGCCCGTGACGCGGCGGCGGTGCGGGCGGAGGAGACACAAAAGCCCGAAGCCCGAGGCCGCCCGGGGACCCCCTTTCGCGGCGACATGCGAGCCGGTGCGCGCTGCCCCCCCGCCCGGCCCGCCCAGCCCCGGCCGCAGCCAGGCGGGGGGCGCGCAGGTGAGGGCTGAGCCGCGCCGGCCCCGGGGACCGGCTGCCCGGAGGCGGGGACACGGCGTGGACCGGACACGGCGGGAGAGGCGCGGAGACCCACCCGCGGGGCAGCCTCGGGAGCCGAGGAGGTAACTTCGGCGCCGGGGAGGGAGGGCGGGGAGAGGGGCGCGCGGGGCGGGGGTGTGCGCGCCAGTGCGCGATGGGGCACCGGTGCGGGCGCGCGGGGTGCGCCCCTCTCTCCCTCCCCTGGGCTCGGACCGCCGGGCCCTTCCTGGGGGCGCGGGGCTGAGCCACCCCGGGGACCGATCAGGGGTTCGGGGGGAGGGACAGTGGGGAGGAGAGCGTGCGGCGCGCGCCGCGGAGCAAGTTTTTCGTGGCTGGAAACTGGCGTGTGGGACGCGGGGTGTGGAGGGTTAAGGAGTCGGGCTCTGGGTGCTGAGGGCCTGACTCACGGAGGCGCAGAGTCGGATGGAAGGTGGACAAACCCCAGGACCTGGGGGGGAGGGCGGGTCTCCCCCTATTTTTTTGTTTTTGTGAATTCTCCCTGGAGAGAGTGGGAAGGAGAGGGAGAGGCAGAGAGAAACATCGATGTGAGAGAGACACATGGATGGGTTGCCTCCTGCACGCGCCCCAGACCAGGGCCTGGGGGGAACCTGCCACCTGGACATGTGCCCTTGACTGGGAATCGAACCCGGGACCCTTCGGTCCGCAGGCTGATGCTCTATCCACTGAGCCACACCGGCCAGGGCCAGCCAGGTCTCAGGGCCAGTCAGGTCTCAGGGCCAGCCAGTCCCGTGGTCATGGAACTGGAGCGTGGTTCCTACGGAGGAGATGGGACGCTGGGCCTCACCCTCCCATGGGGAGCACTCGCCTGCTATCCAGCCCGGACACCCCTCCCCCCACCTGCCCGCCAGGCTCCCCGGGTGGCCCACAGGCTCCACAGCCACCCCTCACCTGCTTCCTGGGGCTGCTGGGGCTTCTGGTGGCACCCGAAGGGGTTTAACTGCGGGAAGACGGGAAGCCTGGCAGAAGGGGATGTGGCCAGCAAGGCGCCCCTTTTCCCCAGCAAACAAGCTGCTGCCCATACCCCCTCTCCCGGGTGGAGGGGTGGAGGTGGACGGAGGGGGGAGGGTAGGCGTCCCTCCTTCCTTCCGGTGGATGGAGCCTGGCCTGCAGGGAGAGATGGCTATGCCATGTCTTTTATGAGGAACTCCAGGCGCCGGGTCACTGGGAGAACGGCAGCAGCGCCTGGGGCTCTGTTGAAATAAGAGACCCCGGCTGGCGTGTTCAGTGGTTAGCGTCTAGCTATGAACCAGGAGGTCACAGTTCGATTCCCGGTCAGGGCACAGGCCTGGGTTGCGGGCTCCATCCCCAGTGTGGGGCGTGCAGGAGCCGGCCGGTCCTTGATCCTCTCTCATCATGGATGTTTCTGTCTCTTTCTCCCTCCCTTCCTCTCTGAAACCAATAAAAATATATTTTAAAAAAAAGAAAGAAAGAAGAGAGAAGGGGGTCAGAGGGAGGAGGCCGCCTGGTCCGGGAGGCACAGCGCACCCCCTCTCCCAGGCTTTCTTCCTGTTTATCTGAGGAAGGTGGGGCGGGGGTGGGGGGGAGTCCACAGAAGGAGGCAACGTGGAGAGGTTTTCCGGAGGCGCCCGGGCCTGCCGGGGAGCGTCTTCAGTGTCTGATAAAGTCCGGCTTCTGCTGTGCGTCCCGGATCGCAAATGTCAGTCGCCGGGAGAGACTCCATCTGTTTATTTGCATTTCTGATGAGCCTGGCGAGGAGGACGTGGGGTCCTTAACACCGGGAGGGCAGACAAAGGCTTCTTTGTCGCCCGCCAGCCTTCCTGGATTTTACATATAAAATGCTGTCGCCTCTCCTGGCTGCGGGATGCAGCATGGACGGGCCTTCCAGCTCCTGGACGCCTCGGCCCTGATTAGCTCTGGGATGGTCCCTGGGGGTCGGTTACGTTCCTGTGTGTGTGAGGGGGGGATGCCTGCCTGCCTCTCTCCACACCACACAGAACTGGTCTGGGGGTTTCTCCCTTGGGACCCCCCCCATAAGTCCTTCCTTGAACCTGGACAAATGGGAGCAGAAGGCGGTGTTGTGGGTCTGGCTCTGGGGCTGGTGGTGGGGGTGGGGGTCCCCACAGAAGGAGGGGGAAGGGGTGGCTCTCCGCTGGCCCCAGCCACGTGATTCCTCCGTGACCATGTACCTAACCCCCCGATGGCCTTCCCCACGAACATGTGGGTCTTAGATGTTGGTGCTGACCTGCGGGCTCAGTGCAAATAAAAGGGGGGGGAAAAGGGCGGCCAGTGTGGCTCAGTGGTTGAGCGTTACCCTGTGAACCAGGAGGTCAGGGTTTGATTCTTGGTCAAGGGCACAGGCCCGGGTTGTGGGCTCCATCCCAGTAGGGGGCGTGCAGGAGGCAGCCGGTCCATGATTCTCTCTCATCATTGGTGTTTCTATCTCTCTCTCCCCTTCCCTTTCTCTCTGAGATCAATAAAAATAGCCTATATAATAAAAGCCTACTATGCTAAGGGTCTGGTCGACCGGCTGGCCATTCAACCAATCGAAGCGTAATATGCTAATGAGATGCTAAGGCTGCTCAACCGCTCGCTATGACGTGCACTGACCACCAGGGAGCAGACGCCCTGACTGGTAGGTTAGCTCGCTGCTGAGGTCAGGCTGATTGGGACGGACATGCCCTGGAGCCCTCCCGCCACAGTCCCTCCCCGGCCGGCCACCCTCCCATGTCCCTCCCCGGCCCTCTGGGGTCTGCAGGTCTCCCCTGGCTCCATCCTGCCTCTTTGGGGCGATGGATCTGGGGCTCCCGCACTGTCACAGGGCACAGGACAGGCTGAGGTGGCCCCCTCAGTGCACGGACTTTGTGCACCGGGCCACTAGCATTACGATGCTTCATTCGGTGGCAGCTCTTCCCCTTCCATGAGGCCTGTGAAGATGGAACCTGCCCATCGCTCTGTTCCTGCGACGCGGCTTAGGAATGGCCCTGCTCCTCCGTCAGCGCCAGGGACCACAATGCCACATAACCAACGAGATGCAGCGGTTACGGCTGATTCTTCTATTACAAGCTGTGCCGATGAGAGGGATTTGCAGCACTTTTCCCAAACATTTTTTTCTAACTTTTCATTCTATTTAAAAAATATATATTTTATTGATTTTTTACAGAGAGGAAGGGAGAGGGATAGAGAGTTAGAAACATCGATGAGAGAGAAACATCGATCAGCTGCCTCCTGCACACCCCCCACTGGGGATGTGCCCACAACCAAGGTACATGACCTTGACTGGAATTGAACCCGGGACCCTTCAGTCCGCAGGCCAACGCTCTACCCACTGGGCCACACCGGTTAGGGCTCCAAAACACATTTTTTGTTGATTTCAGGGAGGAAGGGAGAGGGAGAGAGAGAGAAACATCCATGATGAAAGAGAATCATGGATTGGCTGCCTCCTGCACACCCCCTATTGGGGATCGAGCCCACAACCGGGGCCTGTGCCCTGGACGGGAATCGAACCCTGTCCTCCTGGTTCCTAGGTTGATGTCTAACCCCTGAGCCACACTGGCCGGGCCCTCGCATTTCTTTATGTGTTTGACAACGAGCTGGACGTGAAACTCCACTGGTGTTGATAACCCTCCCCCCACCCCAGCCCCTCTTTTCTGGTGCCGTCTTTGCAGGACTCGCTGGAAGTTTCCCTCCTGCCGTCGGGGCGAAGCCTCTGGCGCCCTGAGCCATGGAAGCCGGCCCGGACACGCCCCTGTTCCTGGCGAAGATGCTGGAGGAGCTGGACGGCAAGCACAGCAGCGTCTCCCAGCAGGACCTGTGCAGGTCGCTGTGCGCCCGCCTCGACCTGCCGCAGCTCGCCCGCCTGCGCAGCGCGCTCTTCCGCACGGCCTGCCTGGACCCCAGCTTCCCCGCCTCCTTGTTCAAGGACAAGGTCAAGCGCCCCGCGGACAGCCAGCAGTCCAAGAAGATCATGGTGGCGGCCGACATCGTCACCATCTTCAACCTCATCCAGATGGCCGGGGCCGCGGCGGGGGACAAGCTGCCCGCCGGCCCGGAGGAGGCGTCCCGCGAGGCCTGCCGGCCAGACGTGCAGGACGCCTGCGAGGCGCTGGACTGCGGGCTGACTGAGGGGCCGGCGTTCGGCCGCGGCCTCCCCGCCAGGCAGCCAGCCCCCTGTCGGGACGTGGACTGCACGGACTGCTCCCCGTTTGCCCCCGTTTCCGAGCCCGACTTCCTGCTGGGCGTCGTCAGGCAGGAGGCCTCGCTGGGCCGGCGGCTGCAGGCTCTGGCCCCGTACACGGTGGCCGGCCCCCAGCCCTGCGAGATGCAGAGGACCTACTTCCCCATGACCCCCGACGGCGAGCCCCTGTCCGATCAGGACTCGCTGCCCCGACCCCCCGACCTCCAGGGGACATTTGTCACCAACGACGACGCGGCCTTTGAGGTCCGGCCCTGCGTCCAGAAAAGGAGCATCTTCAAGGAGGATTTCCACCACCTGATGCCCGTGTCCCCCAGCCTGGTCCGCCCTGCTAACGAGGCCGAGGGGGAGCGCGGGGACCCCCAGAGCCGGAAGGAGCCCCCCAAAGCCCCCTTCTTCAACCACAGCTTCGAAGCGCCCTACGGCGGCCGGTACCTGGACCCCGTGTACCCCCCCGTCCCCGACAAGAGACGGGCCAAGCACGAGAGCCTCGACGACCTGCAGGCGTCCACGTATTTCGGGCCAACCCCCGTGACGGGGGCCCCGGCAGCCAGGCGCTGCCCCGGGGGAAGGCCGGGCAAGCAGACGCCCTGGCCGGCCAAGAGCTGGAGCCTGAACGCGGACGAGGCCCCCGACTTCGAACGGTCCTTTCTCCACAGAAAGCCATCCAGCGAGAAGCTGCGTTACCCCCACCCCACCGGCCAGGCCCTGGACCAGCGCCCGGCCTACCGCGCCCCGACGACACCCCAGCAGCAGCCCACGCTCCCCGTGGGCTACGGGGCCGCGGCCGACGGGCTCCACGCTCAGGCGATCACGTCCCCCGTGGACGTGGAGGAGCGAGAGCCGGCGAGAAAGAAGTTCCAGGACAAGGGCATCGGCTGCACCAGCGGGCAGCTCAGCTCCGACACCAGCAGCGTGGGCACCCAGACGGAGCAGCCGGGGCCGGAGCCCAAGGCCCGCCGCGACCTGCAGGGCAAGTACGGGGACAGGCCCGGCGCGCGGCAGTCGGACGACGACTCGGAGGTCGTCAGCGACGACATCAGCGACATCTTCCGTTTCCTGGACGACATGAGTGCCAGCGGCTCCACGGGGGTGATCCCCTCCTCCTGCTACAACAGCACGGGGTCCCTGTCCCAGCTGCCCAGGTCGGACTGCGACAGCTCCCCGGAGCACGGCGTAGCGGCCGCCAAGCTGGCCAGCAGCGAGCTCCCCGGCAGCCAAGGAGAAAAGGGCAAGCGGCGCGAACCCGGCCGCCGCTCCGAGGAGGAGCTGAAGACCAGCGTCTGCAGGCTGGTGCTCAGGGTCGGCGAGATAGAGCGCAAGCTGGAATCGCTGTCGGGGGTCCGCGAGGAGATCTGCCAGGTGTTGGGCCAACTGAACAAGCTGGGTCAGAAGATGCAGCCGCCCGAGGCGGCCAGGGTGCAGGTGGACCTGAGCTCCCTGACCAGCGGGGCCGCGTCGGACGAGAGCGCCTCCCCTCGGGGGTTCCGGGCCCGCAGCGGCTCCCGGGGACCCAGAGCGGACGGCGTCGGGGGTGCCGACTGGTGCTGCTCGGACGCCAGCGGGAGCAACAGCGAGAGCCTCCGTGTCCAGGCCTTGAAGAAGAGCCTGCTGGCCAGGCCGTCCTCCCGGTCGCTGACGGAGGAGAACAGCGCCACCGAGTCCAAGATCGCCAGCATCTCCAACTCGCCCAGGGACTGGCGCACTATCACCTACGCCAGCAGCCTGGGCCCAGACGAGGAGGAGGAGGAGGAGGAGCAGGTCAGAGGCCGAGGCCCCGGGGAGAGCAAGGACTGGCGTCGGAAACCCAAAGAGGTAACTGGAACTCCGGCTCGGTGCTGTCCCGGCCTGCGGGCGCCCCTCCATCGCGCCAGCTCTGCCGCCGGGGTCAGGTGGGCTCCCCAGGTTAGGACAGAGGGCAGAGCACAGGCGGGCGGCCGGGTCAGCTGGGAGGCGCTGGTGCAGCGACCCCAGGTGTGGGAACCCAGATCCTCACAGAATGGGGGGGAGAGGTGGGGCGGGAGGGCAGTGGAGGCACAGTCCCCAGGAATGTCCTCCTATTCTCTCTGAAACAGCAGGATGCGGGCAGAGAACGCGAGGGAAGTGACCTAACAGTGTCCCTTCCGTGGACTTCGGTGCACGCATGGCGTCCCTTTGAAAAAATTTTTTTAACCCTGGCGGGTGTGGCTCAGTGGTTAGAGCGTCGGCCTGCGGACCACAAGGTCCCAGGTTCGACTCCCCGTCAAGGGTGTGGACCTCGGTGGCAGGCTGCTCCCTGGCCCGGGCCCTGGTCAGGACGTGTGCAGGAGGCGACCCATCGATGTGCTTCTCTCACATCCATGTTTCTCTCTGTCTCTCCCTCTCTCTTCCACTCTCTCTAGAAATCAATGGGACAATATCCTCGGGGGAGGATTAACTAACTAACTAACTAACTAACTAAACATTATTTTTATTAATCTCAGAAGGAAGGGAGGAGAGAGAGGAAGCTAGAAACATCCGTGATGAGAGAGAAATGAAGGCTCAGCCTCCTGCACGCCCCTCCTGGGCCCTGGGCCCCGTGTTCCCCTCGAGGCCCTCAGTGACACTCTCTCAGGTCAGGACGCAGGCTCCTGGGCCAGGGCGGGGAGGCAGGCGTGAGCTGCGGGTAAGCTTCCCTCCTTAGACGTCAGATTCAGCGTCGACCCCTGAACCAGGAGGTCACGGGTTCGATTCCCGGTCGGGGCACAGGCTGGGGTTACGGGCTCCATCCCCAGTGGGGGGCGTGCAGGAGGCAGCCGGTCCATGATCCTCTCTCATCATGGATGTTTCTCTCTCTCTCTCCCTTCTTTCCTCTCTAAAATCAATAAAAGTGTGTATATATATCAATATATAGATAGATATTTTTATTTTTATTTATTTAATTTTTTTATTTTTTATTTTTTTTCTTCTCTTGTTTTTTTTTATTTTTTTAAATATATTTTATTGATTTTTTTACAGAGCAGAAGGGAGTGGGATAGAGAGCCAGAAACATCGATGAGAGAGAAACATCGATCAGCTGCCTCCTGCACGCCCCCCACTGGGATGTGCCTGCAGCCAAGGAGCATGCCCTTGACCGGAATTGAACCCGGGACCCTTGAGTTCGCAGGCTGACGCTTTATCCACGGAGGCAAACCAGTCAGGGCTATATATTGAGTTTTAAAAATATATATTTTATTGATTTTTTACAGAGAGGAAGGGAGAGGGATAGAGTCAGAAACATCGATCAGCTGCCTCCTGCACACCTACTGGGGATGTGCCCACAGCCAAGGTACATGCCCTTGGTCAGAATTGAACCTGGGACCTTTCAGTCTGCAGGCTGATGCTCTATCCACTGAGCCAAACCGGTTAAGGGTAATTAAAGCATATTAAAAAAATAATAAGTCAGGTTCAAATCCCAGCCGTCCCACTCCCTGGCTGTGTGACCCTGGGTCAGTGTCTCACCCTCTCTGATCTGAGCTTCGCATCCAGAGTGGGGATAATGGCTTCCGCCTCGGGATGCTGTAGGGAGGAGGAATGACCTGAGATAATGCGCGTGAGGCTGTGAGCAGGACCCTGGAAGGACTGTGATGTGATGGCGCGGGTGGGGGCTGCTGGCATCGGCCGGCCCCCAGCTTAGTGAGGCCCCGCCCTCAACTCGGTGAGCCCCCGCCCCTGACTTGATGAGGCCTCGCCCCATCTTGATGTAGGTCCTGCCCCCAGCCTTGTGTAGCCCCGCCCCTGGCTCAGTGATGCCACGCCCCATTTCAGTGAGGCCCCGCCCATGGCTCGGTGAGGCCCCGCCCCCAGCTCAGTGAGGCCCCGCCCCCAGCTCAGTGAGGCCCCGCCCAGGCCCAGGGCCCTGGCAGCTCAGGGAGGGCCCGAAGGAGCAGAATGAACACCATCCCCGAAGCCTCTTAGAAGACACTGGGCGCCGCTGGGTGAGGACACAAGAGGCAACCTCGCCTGCTTGTTGGGGCTGAGACAGTCCCCACCCGTGGGTGGGTCCTGTTGGGGGTGTGCGGGGTGCAGGGGTGCAGCGGAGCGGGGATGGGGCGCTGCGCTGGTCCCAGCCGCGGTATCAGCCACACCCCGCACACAGGGCTGCTCTGCGGAGCCATTTCCCTGGAGTCAAACAGGGTACAGTTCCCCGGGTCGGTGCTGGCCGGGGTCTCTCTGTCCCCGTCCCATTGAGTGACATGGTGGGCACTGAACCCGCGTTGGTGCATCAAGGAGGGCTGCCTGGAGGCGGAGGCGTCCTGTAGGGATCTGGGGGCCTAGGGTTAGAACGAGAAAGATTCGAAGGCCCAGTGGGAGCAGGCTTCGCAGACAGAGAACAGAGTTCCCTGGGGCGCAAGCAGCTCAGGGACCGAAAGCCTACGGGGTGCCCCTGTGCTGGGCACCCTCCCACCCCCACCGCTGTCCACACTGCGGTCGGGATCTCCAAGGCCACACAGGTGAGTCTGAGGTCACCGGAGGCCCCCCTCCTCCCCCCTGCGCTCTGGCCAGGCTCCTTCCTCCCAGAGCAGCGACGTGGTGTCTGCAGGCTCCTGGCGGGAAAGGCCACCAGGTGGGTAATAGAGTGGACAGTGCCGGTTCGCAAAGGTTCCCTGAAGCCAGGCGAGGAGGTTTGCACCAGCCTCACCCCTGGGCTGCTGTGCGCCCTGGGCCAGTCACTCAGCTTCTCTGGGCTGCGTTTCCTTCTGGCCCCGGGGAGGGGGTTGGAGAGCGATGAGGGCTGCTTGAGGCTTGTTTTGTCATCTGATGCCCATGGCATGCCCCATGGGGGCCGAGGGATGCCACCTGGGGGCTGCCCGGCCACGCTGAGACCCGCCCGCGCTGTGCCCCCTGCAGGCGGACAGGCAGTACGACGCCCCCCCGCAGCACCGCCGGCCCAAGCAGCCCAGAGACTTCTTGGTGGAGCAGGTGTTCAGCCCGCACCCCTACCCCGCCTCGCTCAAGGCCCCCCTGAAGAGCAACCCTCTGTACACGGACATGCGGCTGACCCAGCTGGCCGAGGTGAGGCGGGGCCAGCCCTCGTGGGCCGCCGAGGAGTTCACGCGGAGCCTGGGCGACAAGGGCAAGCTCACAGCCCTGGACCTGCAGGTGAGCATTCGGGGCCGCAGGGGTGCGGGGGGGGGGGTGCCAAGTCCTCCAGATGCAGGAGGGGACCATGATGGCCCAGACCTGCCTGTGCCCTGGGCCTCCAGCTCCCTGGCCCCGCCCGGAATTCTGAGCAGAGCGTTTAACAAGCGGGCTCCTGTTTCGTTACTTGTTTGCAGACATGTAGCTGCTGGTTTTTAAATATATATATATATTGATTGATTGCAGAGAGGAAGGAGAGGGAGAGAGAGAGAGAAACATCAATGATGAGAGAGAATCATGGACCGGCTGCCTCCTGCACACCCCCTACTGGGGATCCAGCCTGCAACCCAGGCAGGTGCCCTTGACTGGAATCGAACCTGGGACCCTTCAGTCTGCAGGCCGACGCTCTATCCACTGAGCAAAACAGCCAGGGCTGTAGCTGCTGTTGGTTACGTGTTTGCAAACATGTAGCTGCTGTTGGTTACGTGTTTGCAAACATGTAGCTGCTGTTGGTTACTCGTTTGCAAACATGTAGCCCTGAGGATGCCTCACTGATCTGCCGGCTTTGACCTTCTGGCGTGTAACCGTATGTTTTATGGCTCTGCACCAAGCACACGTGCTCATGTCTGCTAAGGAAGCTCTCTCATTGATACAAGCCGGTTTCTCGTTCCCTGTGTGGCATGCGGGGTGGGAGCCAGGCCACAGACAGCGTTTCCATACGGAGCAGTCCCAGGCAAGGGCCACCGGGCTGCGAGGGCGGGTGTGTCTGTCCGGCCGCAGGTGGGCCGGGCTGTGCGCGCTCATTTAGTGGCAGCTGCACCGTCTGCCTAGGTCCCTGTTGGTCACCACGGGGCTCAGGCCCAGCTGGTGTGGCTCAGTGGCTGAGCATCAACCCATGAACCAAGGTTCGACTCTCGGCCCGGGCACAGGCCCAGGTGGTGAGCTCGATGCCCAGTGGGGGGCGTGCAGGAGGCAGCTGGTTTCTCTCATCATGGATGTTTCTCTCTCTCTCTCTCCCTCTCTCTCTCTTCCTCTCTCAGACCTCTCCCTTCCTCTCTAAAGTCAATACAAATATATTTTTAAAATTTGATTAAAAAAACACAGATCTTCGGATTTAGAGCACTTTAGGTGATGTGACTTAAAATGTGCAGCGGGCCCCGGCCGGTGTGCTCAGTGGATAGAGCATCGCCTGTGGACTGAGGGGTCCCAGGTTCGATTCTGGTCAAGGGCATGTACCTCGGTTGCGGGCACATCCCCAATAGGGAGTGTGCAGGAGGCAGCTGATCGATGTTTCTCTCTCATCGATGTTTCTGACTCTCTGTCCCTCTCTGTAAAAATCAATAAAATATTTTTTTAAAAAAGGTGAGCCGTCAGCTGCACAAACGACA
>PVJC01046661.1:0-13241 GCA_004026665.1 Murina feae
TCCACTGTGTCCTGCAAGAAGGCAACAGATGGTGAAGGCAGGGGACGCAAGGAGGCAACTGTGTCCACCATCGCCACCATGGGTGCTTTCCGGTGGAGGTGCGGGGCTGCAGGCGGCTAGCTCCTCCCACCCCCCACCCTGCCCCTCCCGTGTGGCCTGCAGGAAGGCAACAGATGGCGGTGTCTGCCACCGCCATCTTGGCTGGGTTAATTTGTATACCGCCGCTCTGATTGGATGGTGGGCTTGGCTTACCCTGTCTCGGAGAAATGGTTAATTTTACTATTTTGCTTTTATTAGTTTAGATATATATATATATATGTGTGTGTATATATATATATATATATATATATATATATATATATATCACATATATATATTTATATATTTACATATATACACACATATATATATATATATACACACATATATATATTTTCTCCTTCTCATTTCTGACACATAGCTCCTAAATCCCTAGAAATTTCCTCAGTAGTAAGAGGTGTCCTTTGTTATGCTCATTAGATAACTTTTAGACAGCACCTAAGGGTGGGGGCTGGTTGCCGGTGGAGCAAACCCTGTGAGTAGAGGTTTGGAATTTTAGTCCCTCCCCTCTGACCTACAACCTCCTCATTATATCGAATGGAAAAGCCCAGTGAATTTCAATGACTTGCCCAGGACCACTCAGAAACATAATTACAAGTTTAAGGCTTCTAGCTGCATGTTATATTAGTTAAAGTCAGGTGGAATAAAGTTGAGAAGAGTTTACACAGCACTGTTGACTACTTGTGCCTGGCACTGTTGACTATAAAAGTAGAAGATGAAGCTTTTGTTAAATTAGTAATTGTGTGTTTGTTTTTTGGGGGGAGGGAGGTTGAAAACTTCCAAATTGCAGGCAGATATTAGTGGAGTATATAGCTATGTATGGGGTATGATTTTTTATTTTTTAAGATCCTTTGAACCCCACAATACTTCCTTGTCCTGTGTGCTTATACATGAAATCAGATTAGGAGAAATACATTTTCCAATTTCAGCTAGGTCAGTGCAGCTTGCCAGAGGAATGAGCACATTGAACGTTTCATTAAAGGAGGTTACAATGGAGTTGGGCTCAGAGAGGCTTGGAGCCATCGCCAGCCTGCTGGTTTTCTGGAGAAGTGCAGGACAGGAGGAGAGGGAGGTTAAGTCAGGTTGAAGGCAAGTTGTGCTCACCACATAAGTTTAGTGAAAATTAAATCAGTGAGAATTATATCTGAACCATACCAATACTGAATTAAGAATTCTTATAATGACATGGAAATCCCATTGAACTGAGAAATAAAAAATGCAGATTTTTCACTAGATTTCGATCTTTATTGTCTCTCTACCTACCCAAGTGGTTTGCTTACTTAAGGGCAGTGCACTTCATTTTCTGAAATTAAGTAAAAAAAACTTTTCTAGAGATGGTCAGATTTAATGCTGGCAATTAGATTAGAAATTGCTACACACATGATGCTGGCAGTATTGCCTCCTGTTACCTTCAGTTTTGTCATTTACTCTTTGAGCTTGCTGCTCTCGTGTTAATTCTGCAGGGCCAGGCTTGGCTGCGCTGCCTCCACCATGTCTGAGGGTCAGTTCACACAAGGAAAGAGGAAGGGGAGATGGCAGCCAGGTCCACCTTGTGCCCTCACTTTACTTAGCCATTTAGAGCTCTATGTAAAGAGTATTGCTCACAGAACCTGAAGATTTCTTCCCAAAAGCAAGTCTGAGAGACCCTGAGCATGAGCAGCGCTGCTTTGGGGTTTTGTGGTAAAAGGGGACTCTAAGTAGAGGAAATAAATATGCATTTCAGAAACATTAAGAGACAGTGCACTTGGTGTGGACCACATCGTGGTTCTGGTGGAGACTGGTTGTCCAGCAGTAATGTTGAGTGAGAAGCCTCCAGCCCCTCCCGGACAAGATGTCAGCGAACAGGCTTGGGCCCTAAAGGGAGAATCTGTCAGATGTGAGACCTATTCATATTGGGATACACTCTGAGAAATTTCTTAAAAAGGAGTGAAATTTTGAAGCAATTAGGAGGATATGGCTTATACAGGTACCAGTAGGAGTCAGGAAAATATGACCTTCTACTGGTAATGTGACCAAATTGTCCCAACCTCCTCCATCCCCACCCAGTGGCATCTAGAATACATGGTCTTGTAATTTAGAGAAATTTAAGTTATTCAACAAATATTTATTGAGAATCTAATATATGTTCTAGGTACTTGGGATAAGTCAGTGAATAAACATAAATATCCCTGCTTTCATGGAACTTACATGCTAGCATAAGGGATAAAAACAATGTAATATTTTCTCTTAAATGTCCAAATTAAACATTTGCCTCTGTAAACAAATGCCCCACTACTTTCTGAGGGCAAGCTCCCTGAAGGCAGGACCCATAGCTGTTCTGTCTAGTGCCACATCCCTAGCAAACTTTGTGTACCTAGAGCATGCTGGGTACTCAAAATATGTTTGTTGAATAAATGAAACTAATTTCAAATTGCCTTACCTGACAGTAGAGGGTATCACTATGCTCTGTAACATGGGAGTTTTCACAAACCTCTTCCTATTGTAACATAACTTCTACTTATATTAGCATAGAAGGACTCTTACAATAATTAGATAACCAACTCCTCTTTTTTTCCCCCTTTTTCCAGCTAATTTCACTGCTATATATAATTTTAAGAAAAAAATTGTTTTCCATATTGGATTTCTCCCAAGCATCACTAATATAGCAAGGGGGTTAGCGAAACTTTTCATATACTACAGGGTTGGTGGATCACAGATAAATCTGTTTCATAAGAAATGTTTATGTGATACATTGTGCCACCAAGTCACATCCTATACAAATCAGTTAAATTAAACACAGGTCAAGAGCACTCGGTCATTAGTAGAAGAAAGAGGTCTAGCTACCAAAGAAACGATTTAACTCTATTATCATGAGCACCTAATTAGCCATTAAAATTGTAATCTATTTTCTTTTCTTCCAAGTTTTCTATTTGAAAAGAAAGCACAGAAAGAATAAGAGACACATCAAAGAGCTGGTTGTCCTTAGGTAACCAGTCTGGATGCTGAGCAAATTAACATTCCTTGAGACTAGACAACAAAGTACCTACTACTGGCACCAAGAACTATCAGAACCATTCCAGGGAAAAAAAGAGAGTTTAACCACTTTTTTTAAATGAGTAACCCTGAAGGAACTAATAATAGAAATTGAGCAAAATATACTACTGATGTCAACGAATCGATTTAATTTAGATCTTCTTTAAAGAGTAATATTAATAAAATATACCCTGAGATCACAGGGTATATTTTTTATCACCTTACAGAGATAAAACTTCATTAACAGGGTCATAAAAACTGTAACAACATGTCAGGGAAAATGGATGTAATCAAATTAATTGAAATTATTTCACAATAGTGATAAATCAGACATAGAACCTTACTAACCTTCATTTTACTATTTAGTCTACATTTTTATGTATAGTCAAAGTTGCTGTTCTAAAAATATCCCAGAGAAAGGTCATTAATATTAATAATTGCTTTAGCCCTCGCCAGTTTGGCTCAGTGGATAGAGTGTAAGCCTCAGACTAAAGGGTCCCAGGTTCAATTTCAGTCACAGGCACATGCCTGGGTTGTGGGCTCAATCCCTAGTGGGGGGGCGTGCAGGAGGCAGCTGATCAATTAAATATTCTCTCTCATCCTTGAAGTTTCTATCTCTCTCTCCCTCTCCCTTTCTCTCTAAAATCAATAAAAATATATAAAAAAGGTTTTATAGAATTCAGTTGAAAAAATAGGTATTGTTTCCCACTCTCTGCAAAGAACAAGGCAAGGCGCTATTATCAGAGAAAACCATGCTTTGGTTTTCCCTGTTGCTAGTGAGAGGAGACTTCTTGGGATAGCACAGGTATAAGCATCTCCATAGGCTCTCACAGGAGAATGAAATAAGTTAGAAAGCTTTATTTCCATGGAATTACATCCCTGGATTTCCAAAGTCCCATTTTCCTTAGCCCAGTCATAGAAGAAGTGTAGCTGGGGTTTCAGTGAAGCCAAAAACAAAGCCAGTGTCCAGAGTTTTCTCTCCATGTTGGAGCAGGGTCTAGGTCAGCATCAGGCTAGCTGCAGTCCAGGAGTCCACTGTGTGTGAGGTCCACACAACTGTGAGCCACGTGGGTGAATGCCAGGAAGCAGGGGCAAAAGAGCCCCACAAGCCCAGAGTCATACAAGTCCCAAGAAAGCCAGGAGCACAAGAGAGTGAAACCCTTTGTTTAGGGGGTTGTGTATCCCAAATCTTCCCACCCTTGCAGAGGCCACACCCTTTCTGGCCAAGGTGTGACAGACAGTAAGCACCTTTCCTATGTAACCTCAGATTTACTGGGTATGTGTCTATCTTTCCTTTGTCCAGTCTTCTTCCCTCAATGTTTTGCAGGGAACATGCCTATAATGTCTGGCCTTCCTTTTGTTTCTTTCTTATCCTATATAATAAAGCGGCAATATGCAAATTGACTGTCACACCCTCGCACAAGATAGCCACCACAAGATGGCCAGCAAGAGAGGGCAGTAGCGGGGACAAGGCTGGCAAAGGAGGGCAGTTGGGGGTGACCAGGCCAGCAGGAGAGGGCAGTTGGGGGCCATTGGGCCAACAGAGGAGCAGTTAGGTGTCAATCAGGCCAGCAGGGGAGTGGTTAGGGGGTGATCAGGCTGGCAAGCAAAAGCAGTTAGGAGCAATCATTCAGGCAGGTAGGCAAGCAGTTGGGAGTCAGCAGTCCTGGATTGTGAGAGGGATGTACGACTGCTGGTTCAGGCCCCATCCATCCCATAAGGGATGGGGCCTGAACCGGCAGTTGGACATCCCCCAAGGGGTCCCAGATTGGAGAGGGTGCAGGCTGGGCTGAGGGATACCCTCCCCACAGTGCACAAATTTTGTGCACTTGGCCTCCAGTTATTAATAACTACTTAATTACAACAGTATCAGTCTACAGAAGCTTCAGAAAGAGGTAATTATTTTTCTCCAGGAGCTTGCAGTCTGGAGATGGGAAGTGACTGCTGTACATCAAAACCAGTTGCTAAACAGTATCATAAAAAAGGTGCAGATTAGCATAGAAATGTTTTAAATAGATGAAGCAAATATTTATAATTATTAGAGGCCCGGTGTACAAAAATTTGTGTACTTGGGGGGTTCCTCATCCTGGCCTGTGTTCTCTTACAGTCCAGGACCCTTCAGGGGATGTCCACCTGCTGGTTTAGGCTCACTCCCTGGGGGATTGAGCCTAAGCTGGCAGTCACTCATCCCACTGGCAGCCCAGGAGCCCTTGGGGGACAATCTTAGTGCTGCTGCAGTTGGACATCCTTAGCACTGACAAGGAGGTGGGAGAGGCTCCCACCACTGCTGCTGCACTCACAGCCATTAGCCTGGTTTGTACCCCTGTGAGAGCGCACTGACCACCAGGGGGCAGTTCCTGCATTGAGCATCTTCCCCCTGGTGGTCTGTGAGCATCATAGCGACCGGTCTTTCCTGGTTGTTCTGCTGCTGGTAATATTTGCATATTACCCTTTTATTATATAGGATTAAGGTTAGGAAAGGATTTGGGTTAAGTGGTGGTGATTGAGGGAAATCTTGAAGTTGGAGTAAGATTTCTATGTTCATAGCTGAGAAACATTGAGGTACAAAGATCATTTCAGCAATATGGTTTGGAAGTGAGGGTCAAGTGAGAGAACATATGTGAACATGTTCTGATTCTACATGCATTGCTCTTGTAAAGTTCTGATTTTACATGGAACTGTTTTTGTAGAGAGCACTTCAGTTTTCAAGAACTACTTAGCACTTTATCTAATTTTAACCTTAAAATGTTCAGGAATCATATGCAATCAGAAATTAGCAACCCGTCTTATAGCTAGACATAGGAGACACAGCCAAACTAAATCTTAGAGGACAGAAAATTTTCCAGAGACTATCATGCAAATGAGGGCACAATCCAGATTAGAAATTCTTATCACTTTCTCTTTACCTAGCTAAGCATGTGTGTGGGACTTAGTCTTTGTCGCTTCCTAAATTTTAGTTTTCTCCTAGAAAAAACATGGACAGGTTATTTTGCGGTCTCCTTGTATAAAATTCAAAATATTTTTGCTATATGCCTCCTTTGGAAATTATATTGATGTAGTGTTTCTTCATGAAAATAGTTAATGTTGATTAATGTGGGCCACTTTTATTCACAGTTGATAACACTTTTAACATCCAACTCCTTGAAATATCACAAATTTATTTTGGATCCCATACAAAATATAATGCTCTCTAATGCAAAATAATAAGAAAAATATAAAGTTATACATATTTGCACTATTTTAAGTTACCAAATAGCACTAACAGCTGTGCTAGCTTATATTTGAAATGTTCTTGCATAAACATTTAATATGAGGTTAAATATTAAATACACTCAAGTATTTAAACCTTTGTATATCATGCATAGAATATAGTGCAATATATTGGAACACACTACCTTCCTCCCAAACCATTAAAAAGATACAACTTCCTCTCCTGACTTCCATATTTCTCTTCATCATTATCCCAGTTTTCTATTCCAGAAATTTGAAATTTCTGTTCCTCATACTAGGCTCCAGGAGAATGATGGACTAAATATTTCAATGTCCCTACTCTCCCACAACAAAGCAAGTACATCCTCCACAAAACTCATTCTTAGTGCATCACTGAATTCCCCGAGAGCGAGGGAAACCCCTGTCTCCAACAAACAACACAAGACAGAAACCAGAGAGGGAAAAGATCAATGACCACTGAACAAGTCAAAGAGGTGGCGCTGCCATGAACAGGAAGCTCTGCGTGAGGGTAGCTGACCTAGGATGCCTGTACTGAACTAGGGAGGTCTAAGGGACCTTGGGTTGGTAGGGTTTGGCTGCCATGGGAGAAAGTGTGAATCCTCTCTGGAGAGAGGTATTTAATGATGGCCCCTGAGTTTCTCACTAATTGTGACCAAATAAACATGGCCTCATCATGACATATTGCCAAACACACAGTGAGAGCAGCCATTATTGGGGAGGTCCTGGGGAAACAACAGACAATGGATTTATACCCTAAACACTTTAGCTATTTAAAATATCAGATAAAGATCATGATATTTAAAAATAAACATTATTAGGAAATAAAAACAGAATAACAAAGTAAGCAAGCAACAGGAGACTGTAGTGTTACTTTAAAACAAGCAGAACTTGTAAGTAAAATTTTGTAATCGGGTTTCTCTGTTTGAATGCATCTCCCAGCTTCCTTTTCCAGTTCCATTTCCACCTTAAACTAGATGTGTGGGGCTGTGACATGCGACCCAGATGCCCCTGTGACATGCGAATGCTGCCCCTGCAGCATTCGTTCTCACAGCTGTCTGGAGGGTTGATTACCTTACACATCTCTCTAGCACTTGTCTTCGTTGGAGGAAGAAAGATGCTGCCAAAGGCAACCCCCTTCTGGGGGCAGTCACATCTGATAGCCTGTTGCTATCATAATAAAAAGACCCACAACCCTCAGCCCACTCTGAGATCTCTCTGAACTCCAGGTCATCCCAGCTGGATTCTGCACAGGATCAAATGAGGGCTTTGTTTGCAGTTCAACTGCTCTCCCTGTCCAAGCCCATTTTCTTCACTCTCTCAATAAATATTGATTCTGAGAATTTTCCCCAACAACTGGCTTGTATGCAGATCCCTGTCTCAGTGTTCTTCCTAGGGAACCGGAATTGTGATAGGTGGAAACTACTCTCCATGCTTTGAGTCTAACTCTTTCAATTCACTGTCTTCCAGCTTAGTCTTCGCAATGCACCACTACCTTGTGATCTTGTTTTAGACCTGACAACACCTTCGATAGTTTTCCATTACATGTAGCAAAAACACTACCATTTTTTTTCATCATTTTAGGCGCTATGAATTCTGGCGGCATCTTATTTTTCCAGCTCTATACCCCTACATCAGATACCCTTTTCAGACCACTTGTTCTGTTCTATTCATTCATGAGCATTTCCAGTTCTGGTCTGGGCAATTTCCTATCGGAATTAACAAGTCTTCACCCCCTCACATCCCAAAACCAAGTGTTATAGCACCTATCCTTTAACACGCAGCCTAATTTCCAATGTCTCCAAAACGCATTTCTTGGATGCAAGAGCTAAAAGCAACATCTGAGCCAGTGGCGTGTTGCAGCAACCCTGTATAGATTTGCAATCGCTGGTCGTAAAGTTTCAGGAATTTTCATTAGTTTCACACTAGCATTTTAAATGTAGCCATGGTGGGAGTACTTCAGCCATGGAAATCAGCACACACCACAAATCTACTTGCTCATTTGGCAGTGGATTTGAATCCTGAACTGATTTGTAGCTTTTGGGTAGCCATAACATCCCAACTGGACAAAATCATTTTTATGGCAGAGAGGATGTTCCATACTAACCCACACAACTTTTCCTCAGCGCCTCTCCACAGCAGCAATTCAATCATTGTTGGTAAGAGCAATGTGCCCTTCAGATTTCACAGAGAACTTGGGAGGGGGGGAAAAAGCAAACAAGCAAATAATGATCATGAGTTTTTATCTTCAAAAATATATATTTCTTTTATCCTGTAAATTATTTAGCCCCAGTATTTTCCTATATTTTTATTTCAGTCACCGTATTATAGCCTGCTCTCAAATCCAATATAAATGTACTTTATGATTTTCAGTTTATATTACTTTTTTTCCAGTGAGTTATTTTCTACGCATATATATTTCCTCTTTATTTAATATTGAGTCTTTCTTGAGAGGAACTTTTTTGTAAAACTTATTTTGTAAAATGTATGACTTCAACGCCTTCTCTCCCTAGACAGTCAGTCATTCTTTGCTCACAGATGTCACGTGGCACACTCCTGCTTCACCTCTTTCGCCACTTGGGAATGGATTTTTAATACAACAATATTCTTGACTCATTGTTTAATAGAATTAGTAGAAAATAACAGTTGCCTTCAGTTGTATGGTCATTGAAGAGAACAATGCAAAATACAGAAATCCACGTGCCTCTCTGTTAGCTGGCACTGCACCGGGCTGGTCACTGCTGAGACGGGAGAGGTCTGCACATCAGCGTGGATTGTGAACCTTGTCGAGGAAGCTGCTCTTCGGCCGCAGGCTCCAGGCTGCGTGCTGCCAGCACCCTCACACACTGCTGGGTCCGTTTTGAGACCAACACCACGCTTCCTTATCTCGCTCTTGGGACCGGCGGGCTGAGCCTCTCTAAGCTAATGGAGAGCTTTGTGTGGTTTGGAAAACCAGGTGTGACCTGAGCTGCAGGCGCCCTGGCGTGCCTCTTCTCAGGGGCACTGTGTTAACTGACCTGACTCCGAGGCAGGGCAGCATTCCTGACTCCCTGCCTCGCCCTTTAGACAAGCTGCTTGGCTCTTGTCCCTGCTTTTCACAATGAGTTCCCTAAATCGGTGCGTAAGCACTCGGGACAGGTACCGGAGAAGCGGCAGGACACACAGAGCATATCAGTGCATACATACTTTAAAACTTGGAGTTTGCTACTCGCACAACCATGTTGATCAAATCCCCAGTATATAAAGGTCTTGCTTGACACTTCACTGCTGTGTTTTTCTGGAATGTTGGAACAGCGTTGGATCATTTGGGATTAAAGTATGAGCAAAGATGATGTGTCAGAATGACCACAGCTGCAGAAGGATCTCTTAGCCCAGAGCTCACAACGCTCATTTCCATAGTGGTATGTAGAACCATAGTTTGCTTGTATTAAGAATAAATAAAAAGATCCCTAGCTGGTTTCACTCAGTGAATAGAGCCTCGGTGAGTAGAGGACCAAAGAGTTCCTGGTTCAGTACCAGTCAAGGGCACATACCTTGGTGGAAGGCTCTTCCCCAGCCCAGGCCCTGGTTGGGGCTTGTGCAGGAGGCAACCAATCAATGTATTTCTTTCACATCAATGTTTCTCTCTGTCTTACCGCTCTCTTCCACTCTCCCTAAAAATCAATAGAAAAATACTCTCAGGTGAGGATTAACAAAAACAACAACAAAAAAAAAGTAAATAAAAAGAGAGCGAGAACATGAAAAATTGGATCCAGAAGCTAAAACAGTGGACTATGTATGTTCTGTACCTACTTTTGCTGTGATGCTTTCCTATCATCATTGGAAAGTGATTTAAGCTTTCTCTGTTCCAAGATATTCCCTGTTGTGTGTGTGTGTGTGGGGGGGGGGGGGTTTCTTTCATTCTGTTCCTCAGAGTGAAAGTAGGAGCAGTAAGATAGCATTTACTGACCTTTTGGAACTACTGATATAAGACATCTGAGAGAACAAGTTACCTATCTCACTCTGAATTTTATTGGTCAAGACATTTAAATAAAATTAGTCCTCGAACTTCTAGTTTTACCTCCAAAATATAAAGAGCTTAGAAGTTACCATCTGCATGATTACAAGGAAAAGCTGACTAAAATGAAAATTAATTAGATGGTGCCAAGGAAAGCAGCAGGAACAATAAGCTGGTTGGACCCTTTAAATGGTAATTTTGATGAATTGCTAGAGTCTCAACTCCTGGGTGCTGCATCTTAGTGGGGTCCCCTATACTGTCATGGGTTTTTATAATAAAAATTCAACAAAGAATCCGCATAACCCTGTCAGGAGGAAGGGAAAACTAATCATTATAAAATAGATCCAAATATACTTCATAACAAAAGCCTATTTTTTAGGGGGGGAAGGAACTTACCAGAGATTTATTCAACCTAGAGATAGTACATTCTTTCTACTCCTTCCTGCTCTAGTTTTCTTGTTTCACATAAGGGGAGAAAAACATACTCAACAGAGGTAGTGTCTCGAGGAAACAGATTGGGAATGCTACTGCCAATTCAGAGAGTAAGGGACAAAGGGAAAAAAATACCACTACAGTTCCAATTGTGGAGGCACAGTACCCCTAAGACACAGGATCCCCAAATGAGATTTAATCAGATCATAGAAGGCCTCCTCTCCACACTGACCACAACTTATTAATACACCAACAGGGCTAAGTATAATAACAGTAGATAGTGGAAAAGGACAGCCAGATCCAAACTCTCTGAGCAGGACTATTTAGGGAAGCTCAAAGCTGAGAAGAGATAAAAACAAAGGCATTCAAGGAAATTGAAATTTTCCAATTTCAGCAAACATCAAAAATAGCCCAGATTTGTGAAAGATTATCAAAAATCTTCATACTAAAGAACCATTTGCATAACATTTCTAATACAACACACCCAGGTCCCAACAAAAACTTACAAGGCATGCCAAAAAACAAGAAGATAACAGTCTGAAGAGACAAAGCAGTCATCAGAGTCCAGCTCAGATACGATACAGAGGTAGAATTATAAGAAATTTAAATAATTGTGATCAATATGTTAAAGATTCTAAAGGAAAAAGTATAAAACATATAAAAGCAGATGGATAATTGAAGCAGATAAATGGAAACTCAGGGGAAAAAATAAAAGTAAAAGCTAAACATCAACAACAGTGCAATGGAAATGAAATTTTCGTTCAAAGAGCTCCTAGTACACTCAACACAGAATCAGTCAACTTGCGGACACATTAACAGAAACTTCCTTAAAGGAAATACAAAGAAACAATAGTGAAATAAATAGAACGAGACATCAAAGAACTCAGAGATAAGTTGATAAGGTGTAGAATTAGTTTGGCAGATGAGAAGAGAGAACCAACCAAAAGAAATATTTGATGCAATAATTGCCAAGAACAATTTAAAATTAATGAGTGATACCAAACCATAGATCCAGAAAGCTCAAAGAAAAACTAACAGGATAAATACCAACATGTGAAACACCTAGAGATATCATATTAAGAGTTCAAAAACCAAAGACCAAAACAAATTTTTTGGAAGGAAGGCAGAAGAGAAAGAAAGCTTACCTAAAGAGGAAAAAGGATAGGAATTACTAAACGATTTATCTTCAGAAACCATGCAAATAATAAGAAAATGAAATGAGCTTTTTACATAGTAAAAAGCAAACAAAAAACAAACAACAAAAAACAGAGAAAAACAGAAGCCTCGTATATCTGAAAAATTTATCCTTTAGATATGAAGGAGAAAAAAGACACATACTCATATGTACAAAATCTGAGAGAATTCATCACCAATAGTCTTTCCCTACAAGAAATTTTAGTAGTTCTTCAGGCAGACAGACAGGCTACATTAGCTAAATTATTCACAGCAGTTTCTTGAATTTTTCTTTTGCAAAGTAACAGCACATCTTTTGGAATTTCTCTTATAAGAAATGATATGTGTATCTATACTAATAATAGAAGAATATGCAAATTGTCCAGGACACCATCACAGTAACAGTAATGACCGAACAGTAAGCTGGATGGGATGACCAAGCTGGCAGGAGGGTTAGTGAGGGATGACCAAAGGACTGAACAAGCAGACTGCATGAGGGTGACCAGGCCAGTGGCAGGGGGCAGTTGGGGATGACCAGGCCAGCAGGGGGGCAGTAGGGGCAATCAGGCTGGCAGGGGGAGCAGTTGGGGCAACCAGGCTGGCAGGGGGGCAGTAAGCTTGGTTGATGTCCATCACAAAGTGTTAGCAAGTTAAATTTTGTCAATATCAGGAATATATTTTCATATTGTCAATGGAGATTTTCATTATCTCAGTTAAATTTGAAATTACTAAGACAAATTTTGGAATGTTTTAATTTCCTCAGGAGATCATAGATCAAGTGTTCTTCCAATAAAGGGAATAAAGTAGTATTAAGTTCACACATAAAAAAACAAAAAACTATAATTATGCTCATGGGCAAATGCTCTGAATACTGTAGCCCAAACTTACATGATAATAATAATAAATTTTATTTATTAGAAACATGGAACCTTTAAACTATTTCAAAATAGAGTATTCTCTCTTCATATATATATATCTAAACTAATAAAAGCGAAATATTAAAATTAACCGTTTCTCCGAGACAGGGTAAGCCACGCCCACCAGCCAATCAGAGCGGCTGTATGCAAATTAGCCCAGCCAACATGGCGGCCGCCACTCCCTGACCTGAGTAAACAGCCCTTTCCATTGCGGCAGAAGCGAAAGTGAAGCTGCGCCCCTCAGCTCAGCTCTGATTAAACTGCCTCTAGCGAAACACAGCTTTTTGAAACATTGTAACAATCATAGAATCCTCCGGAGCTGAAGGAAAGAGCAGCTCCAGCCTAACCAGTGAAAGTAACAATTGTTTCATTATAGACGCTGC
>PVJC01046662.1:0-13235 GCA_004026665.1 Murina feae
GCTTTGTTAGACTATGTTTCTTGATACTGTAGTCAGATATACAGTAAATATAACTATAGATAGCACACCAGAGAGAGAAGCACTCACAGAAATTGGGAACTGACACTGAAGGATTTTTTTGTCTTTTCTTTCCCTGCAATGTCAAAGTGAGATTAAAATAACTGAACTTTTCCAAATTTATAAAACAAATAGATTTCAGATAAACCAAGTGGGCAAGGCAATGGCTGAACAGATTTTTGATGTACAGATTTTTTGTTGTTGTTGTTTGTTTTACCTGGCTATTCAAGGTTGATTGAAGCTAAAATACATTAATATTTTCTTACTCTTTTACATGTAAATTTACTCATGATAGCATATTTTGAAATATAGGCAAGATTTTCTTTTATAATTACTTTTAAAAGGGTGATTCCTTTTATCCTAATCTTTTTCTCTATAAGGTAAGACCACAAGACCAAGATATATTCTCTTTAAAGAGGGGTCCCAAAAGATCCAGTAGAACTAAGACTCGGTTTCTTAGCTTTGAAGCCCCAAATTAAATCTTGAAATTCATGACCTTTGATTAAAAGAGCAAGCACTTGATAGGGGTAAGACGTTTTCTTCTACTCTTCTTTCTTTCTTTAAAAACTTTTCTTAAACTCTCAAGAAGAAAGAATGTATGCCATAGCAACATTCAATGTGCATGATCAAAGAGACACATGGTGAAGAGATGAGAATTTTCTCTGTACCATGAGGAGATTGAGGTGAGATCCCCAAGAAGAGGTCCTGATAGTACCTGTCCCTTCAAGAACTGAAAATCATTGGAGGGTGAGGTACAACAGAGGTGGAGGAAGAATTGAGAGATCTTACCTCTAGCTTCTTCTTAACATAAAAGCCAACCTTGGTTCACTTGGTTGGGCATCATCCCACACACCCAACCCTAAGAACTTGGACCAGGACCAGTTTCAGTATTTCTAAGGATGCCATTCCTTGCACGCTGAGAAAATCATATTGCAAGGATGGAAAAGATAGCTACTTTAAATGCTGGTCTGCCTTCTGGAGGCTTCTCGCCAATAGGGACTGATCTTCTGGCATTTGCCTTTGCATAAATAAAAGGAGCCTTATATAAGATTCTTCCCACATAGGAAGATTTATTTCAGATGAATTAAGAACCTAAAATCTTGACATGAATTTAGATGTCCACCTATAGTCATGAAAGACACTAGCATTTTAATTTGCACATTGAGACACACACACTGTTATATACCTAGAACTTTGGAATTTAGGGTTCTCAAGTCATATTGTCTTGTTTACTGTATGTAAAAGAACATACAACTTATCACATACAACTATAACATTAACTCATCAGCAAGGTCTTCCCTAGAATGGAACAACATAAATGATGAAAAACAATATATGAAAAACTACTTAAAACCTCTAGAAAGAAAGATACATGGTCTCCTTATTCCTCAGATATAAAACATATCATGGAAATTGTGTTTATATGTGCCAACCAGTGTGACTTAATAGCGAGAGCCAGAAGTCCCACTCTTTTTAAATAGCTGATAGATGAGGCAAAGGAGATTTATCACTTTTTAATTAAGCTCGCGTCAACTCATGAAGTTTATTTCAGTACAAATCTGTTGACCGAAGTCCTTTTTGAAGAAACTGCCCCTTGTTGAAGCTTTAGTATTCATGGGAAATTTCACAATAAGCCTAGATGGCTCCCTGGGCTTAGCTGCCACATTTCAACCAGAAAGGAACGCCTTCTAGTGCTTTCTGTGTGCCCAGCATATTTATGGAAATGAACCTAAGATCAATCTTTGTTATTTTAAAACCTAAAGCAGCAGATCTCATTGCCCAGAAGAAAGAACAATAAATTCTGAAATAAATCATTTGAGACTCCAGTTTGAACCCCAAACCCATGTATGCTGCACCCATAACCTGATTGCTGCTCCTGAACTGGAAATTGAAAGCCTCTGACCATAACCAACAGTGTCATTGGTTATATGGAAATAAAATTAAAATATGGGCTGTAGTTCTTATCATCAAGCCTTAATAGTTTTAATTACAATCAAGAATTTCATTAATTTTTGGAGATGAGTTTTTATTTGCTCTAGAAAGGTGAAGGTATTTGGAACAAAGAGTAAATGGTTAGCCAAAGTAGTCACCTGATTTCAACAGTTTGGAAAGTAATGAAGAATATGTATTAAATCTAGATCACTGTTAATCTTATTCAAATCTAGATTCCCACCTGTTTTTCAAATGTTACTTGCCATTCAAAAAGCCAACTCTATTATTAAGATTAAAAAACACACACAGAAACCATAATCTTAATGAGCTTAAAACAGAGATCAACTGTCCTATAAATGGACACGTTTGGAGCTAATGGAAGAGGTCTGTGCCAGGCGTGAGCATTTGAGAAGCCTGGAGTGTAGTATGGTTAACTGAAGCCAGTTCAGAATGCCATGGTGAAGTCAAAAGGTCTCTCACCACCCATACCACAGCTGGCCTGACAACACTTCCAATGTTAATATCCACTAGACCCCTTCTGTGGGTTCTGCCGCCCTCCTCCTTGAATGGCTCTGTAGTTTATCTCCAATTCTCACAGTTGCTCTGTGCCCATAACCATTTCCTTCTGTCTATAGCCCACACATTTCCAACAGAAAACTTTGTCTAAAGCCTCGGCACAGTTTTGTTTTCTCTCCACCTGCTGCACTGAGGCAGGGATTTCAGAGTTTAAAACAGATCTGGATGAAGAGGTGGAGCACTGTGATGAGGAGGCTACAGTGCTCAGAACTCTCAGGGAGCACCAATTCTCCACCATATTAGAGGCTGAATGTATCCCCCAAGATTCATCAGTTGAAACCTACCCCCCACCCCCAAGGTAATGATACTAGGAGGTGGGGACTTTTCAAGGTGATAGATAAGGTCTTGAGCATAGAGCCTATGTAATGGGATTTGTGCCCTTACAAAGATGAGAGCTCCTATGTTCTTTCCACCTGTGGGGCACATCAAGATGGTGTTTATGAACCAGGATGAGGGCTTCACCAGAGTTAATTTTGTCACGTGTGTATCTTGGCCTCCCAGAATCCAGAACCGTGAGAAATCAATGTTGTTGAAGTCCTCCAGGCTGTGGGATTTGTTCCATCAGTCGGAACTGACTGAGACCCTGCTCATGCCCGTTCCCAACGGAAACACTCTTCTGTACACTCCTATCTTGGTGAATGTGACCACAGGGAGAGAACCAGGGATCATCATCATCGACAGCGCCTCCTATCCCATAATCCCATATCACATGAAGCCGCAGTTTCCATGATCCCACCCCTTTCAAATGTTCTCTCTGGTCCTCTCCACTTCTAGTTTTATGACCAAAGATTCTTTGTTGTCTATCTTTACCATTTCCTGTTGAAGTTGTTTCATAGCCTTCTCCTCACCTCTGCCTCTGGGCCTGTGATGTCTGAGCCAGCCTCTGCCTCACTGCCACAGGCTTCTTTCTAACAGAGATGTCATCCTGTTAGTCCTCTTTGTGGAAACCCTTTCAAGACATGCCTATGAGTCAGGTAAGCTACTGGCTCTATCACCACACAGGGGACATCAAATCATACTTACTTGTAGTCACAATTACTCCTGCTTCTCAGGACCCAGGAAGGTATCATTTCTGTGTTGAGTGTTGAGCCCCAATCAGCAGGATGCACAATGTCGTGTCCCTGGGCCCAAGAAGAGTGAGTGTGGGCAGTTCCTGTGTAGTGGTGATGGCGGTGGTATAATAGAGCAAAAAACAGGATCAGAGTCATCAGAGGGGTGACATGCAGTGAGAGGTATACAGTAGCATTTGAAATTGGTGATCAGAAGGTCTGTGGTCCTCTTGAAAAAGGAAGTTGTAGGAAAATGGCAATGTTGGAGGTGGGTTGGGAGGATGAGGCAGAGAAAGCAGCTGGTATAAGTCACTCTCAGAAAGTAGGAAGGAAGGTGAAAAGTGATCATAGCTTCAGGTTGAAACAGGGTCAAGGGAGGGCTCTAAATGATTTTTATTAATAATTAAAAAATAAAGAATTGTGAGCCTGCAGGCTGTAGTAACCTCTCCCATGGTCCTCCTGGAGAACCTGGGAAGCTCTGGTTCTTGAGGTCAGCATATCACAGGAATCTTGTTATGGCCTATGATAATCATGATTTACAAGCTGGGATTTTATAGAAAAACAGCATAATTAAAGATGTCACTATTATTACACTGCATTTTCTTTATATAGGAGCAGGTGGAGGTTGGAACCTGGGGGCAAATAAATACCTCTTTGTTGTTTTAAATGAAGCAGGGTTGTTGGTGTTTTTTTAAAAAATTATTATTATGACTTAGGGCATTTCATTAAAATTGATCAGCCAGGTTTAATGCAGGATTGACTGTTGTGAATTTGTAAATTTACCTTAAAAAAAAACCAATTTGTGTCAAAAAAATCTACAAACAAATCACTCAAGTGACTATTAGAACGTAAATTTCTGCCTTGTGTGCGTTCTGTGGTGGGAGACTACGAACACACCATGTGTCTCTTACTAGAGATATGTCAGGAGCCACAGAGAGATATGGGGACAAGTGAATGACTCAGTTGGCTGTGATTTTTGCTCTTTTTCAATGAGAGAAGTCACCCATGTTTGTGTGCTCACCAGCACATATTGGGAGAGGTTCTGATATGCGCATAGCACTGGCTGAGAGGTGTAATTTGAAGATAAACAGCATCCATGTATTTGTTCACTCTTCACGTCCATACCAGAGGGTAAGATCAGACTGAAGACGAAAACACGGAGGCCATACTGTGACAGCAGCTCTGTTTCCCTTGATCGTGGTGAGAAACAGGTTCCTGCAAATACTGCTAACAACACTGCAAGTTTAGACAATAAATAGAGGACAGATGCACTCTTCGCAATTTGCATTTTAGCTTTTATCTTAAAGCCTATTTAGTTTTAATTTTTTAGTTTAGATCCTTTTCTCTTTCTTGAAACCTACAATTATCAGAGGACTCATAATATAAAGGGTGAACCTGATTTTTACAAAAGGGGATGTATCTTGTACAAAAATATTAGCATGAGCTTTGTGTTTAAAAGCATCTGCAATTCATAATGTATGAAATTATCACAAATTCTTATATATCCCAACACATACATTTAAAACCTGCAATTTATATATAAATTGCTCCTTAAATTCTATTATAACCTTCATATTTTGTAAACTGATGACATAAATTTTTCGGTTGATATTTATTTCTATGCTATTCTAAATAATTCTGTCCTATTGTAGGTTTGCATTTCTAAAAAATTCTTAACTCATTTCTTTTTTGGATTTATGAAGAAAATTACAAAACTTGAGGATTTCTGATTATCTGAAATAAGTTCTAAGAATGGATCTCTTTCCATGAACAAAAATAAAAATTTTGGAATGTAAATAAAACCTTTATGAAGACTTTGAAAAAGGCTAATATAAATGCCTCATAAGGATGGAGACTTTTTCTTGTTTACCAAATTTTCTAATATTAAGACATTCAAGAAATAGTGTCTTCTTTATGTGTACTATTCTATATCATTTTACAGGCATTGATTTTATTTTATTTTTTTAATATATGTTATTGATTTTTTTATAGAGAGGAAGGGAGGAAGGATAGAGAGTTAGAAACATCAATGAGAGAGAAACATCGATCAGCTGTCTCCTGCATACCCCCTACTAGGGATGTGCCCACAACCAAGGTACATGCCCTTGACTGGAATCGAACCTGGGACCCTTCAGTCTGCAGTTTGACAATCTATCCAATGAGCCAAACTAGTTAGAGCTACACGCATTGATTTTAATACTGTTAAACTGATCTGAATTTGATTTTAAATTTTGTTATATATGTATGTTATGCATAGCAAGTATTATTTACATGTAATCTATGTCTAGTATGTAAGATATATAATATTACTTAATACATTAATATATGTAAATTATATTATTAAATTATATATAAATATATAAAACATATTTTATATAAGTGATTAAGCAGGTTTAAGATACACTTTTGAGTTTTATGGCCATTTTGATTCAAAATTATCTAATTTCTAAGACATAGTCTCTCACTGATTTACTATACATACAGATGTAGCCAAGTGGTAGACCTGGTCCAATTGCCTTGAGCCCATTGATTTGGAACTAATGATTTGTTTAACTTTGAGGTTCTTTTTCATTCTCTGAATTTGAGTTGTCCATATATATATATATATATATATATATATATATAGAGAGAGAGAGAGAGAGAGAGAGAGAGAGAGAGAGACGTTCTTTCTATATATGACACCAAAATAACTGATTTATAAATATGGCCTACCTAATTCAGGTCTGTCTTAACAGCAGTGCATGAGATAAAACATCTAGGAATCTGGGATTTCTCTATTAGTTGTCTGGTTAAAATATCTGGTTAAACAAATAGACCCCAGTTGACCTCAGTATGTAATGATATAAAGAGTATGGATTTTTATTTCTTCTACACACAACCATTTCAAGGTGGGAAATCCAGGTCAACTGGTCCACTCCTTTCTTCAAGGTCATTCAGAGACCCAGGTGCCTTCCTATTTTCTGCTCTGTCATCCCCAATACCATTGTCATTTTCCACATGGCTAAAGTGCTGTCACTCCTGGATTCACACCAGTGGGAAGAGGGAAGAGAAAAGATAGCTCTGGATGCTTAATTCCAAAATTCAGGGATGGTGTATATCACTTGTGTTCATTTTTTATTAATGAGAACATGGGTACATTGCCACACCTAACTGCATGAAAGTTGAAAAGTCTAGTCTAGCTGAACAATTGCATATTCTGAGGCCCAGATTTTACTACCATTGACAAGGGAGGAATTTGGAGGAGACCTACCAACCTTTTCCTCAATGACCATCTTCTGCAGGAGTATGCTTTTAGAAATGGAACCAACTTCATTTTAGAGATAATAGAATAAAATACTTCAGCTCAGCATCAAACAGACCATCCGACCTCAGAGGGAAGGTAGGGAAGGTGGGGTTGAGAGATCAACCAAAGGACTTGTATGCATGAATATAAGCATAATCCATGGACACAGACAGTAGGGGGTGAGTGGATGTGCTGGGGGAGGAGGGATGGGAACGATTGGGGAGAGGTCAAAGGGGGAAAAAGGAGACATATGTAAGACTTTAAACAATAAAGAATTTAATTAAAAAATTCTTCAGCCCCTAAAAATAACGTCCTCACTGTCCTCTGTAGAGGCTTTCCTCTTCTATAACATTACGTAAAATGTTGGTGCTTTATCTTAAGAGTTCATCCAGTGGAGTTGGAGCAGAATTGTTTACTATTGGAAAATGGAATTGTAACCAAAAGCAGGGGAGAGGCACATTTAGCCTGGAGGAAAAGAAGTCCGAGGTGAAACCATGTTCCCATCTTAGTTTTGTGAAAATCTATCATAGGAGGGAAAGCAGGTTAGAAAAAAAACGTTGCAATGATTGGGAAATTGACAGACACTTCTAAGAACTGTTCAGGAATTATGTTTGTATGAAAAATAATAATTCATTAAAATGTCTTTAATCAACATTTATTGAGCTTCTATTATTAGCCAACTTGCAGGTTTCTAGGCATACTATGGTAAGGCATAACCTTATCCCCAAATTCAAATCACATCATGTCTTGTAGTATATATTTTCAAGTACATTTTTCATTTGCTTCAATAGTTGAATAGCCTTAATCTGAGAGCATTTCAGATTCTGCCCTTTGATATCAGCTTAGTTAACTGTTGGCATTCAGTTATTTCATTAATAGGTTGCCTCAGGATAGTCCAAAATAGAAACTATGTCGCTTCTTTTCTTTTGCAAAAGTCTGTCTATGCTTTAAAAATTTCCTTTGAAAAATAGGCACAACATTATATTTTAAATGTCCAATTAGATAATATAATCTAGAATTAAGTGGAAAAAAACAGATTTCAAAAAGAGTTGGGTAACTTATCTGATCTCATTTTACCTTAAATTTGATCTGTAGAGCTCAAGGGATTTAAAAATGCTTTTTTAAAAACACAGTATGGACAGTGACTCGTGTCAAATACACTTTTTAAATTCAGAATTCTTTACCTGCTTTGTATTAATGCTTGTCTTTGCAAGCCATCGTTACTATTCACTGAAACAAAGGTAAAAATAGTAGCACTTCTGAGGCTTTAAGTACCCTAATTTTAGTTATAATCACTTATAGAGGCTACAAAAAACATGGCGAAAGAAACTTTGTGTGAGAAGTTTAAAGTTCCTAATTAATCAGTCTAAGCAAGAGAGTCATTAATCCTAGTCTGTCTTTCTTCCTTTTCACATACTTTGAGTAAGAAATGGGCATATTAGAAAAATAAATAAAACATGTAGAAAATTTCTCTCTTAAAGACATTCTATTTCACATACATTTTTTAAAATTATCGTTTTGTATTATTTTATATTAAAACACAATAGTAATTTTTAAAGATACTTCAGAAATATGCAGGCATTTATTTATAAAGTTTTTCTGAAAAGGCTCTTTAGAACAAGGGCCTAGGGTGTATTTAATTCAGCATTTAATGGAATCCTCCAAACTTAATGAAAATGCTAATTCATCAGTCTTAGAACTAGATGTGGTTTTCCTATCTGCCCATGAAATCAGGAAAGTCATCCAGCTCATCACTAACTTCCCGTTTACTGTTACCTCCTGAGGACAGAGGCATCTGTCTTGTTTCATTCAGCACTGGGTCCCTGAGGTCAGCCACAGTGACTGTCACATAATAACCTCTCAATAAATGTTTTCTGAGTGTGCACATGAATTAAGCATTTTGAAGAGATGGCGAGCCTCGTTAGAAGAGACATCGCCATGATGGATGTTCACGGGACTCTATGAGCCCAGGGCCATCTGCAAAAGAGCAGGACTCATGCCTGGCAGGAGCAGGGCGAACTTTCCTTCAAAGCAGATGTGGCCTTTGGCAATATTGTGAGGTGACTTATAGAGGTGTCCTTTGCCTTTTTGAAAATTAAGTTATAATTTACATACAATGAAAGGTACATATTTCATGTGTTCAATGCGCTAAATTTTGATGATTGCATGCATGTGTGTAACTACCAAAAACAAAACAAAATCAAGGTACAAAATATTTCCATTACCTGAGAAAATTCCTTTCTGTTCCTTTTCAAGAATTTCCCATGCCCACCCAACAAGCCTGGGCAACCACTTTCCTGAGCTCTATGTCCACAGACTGGTGCTTGTCTTGTTCTTCAGCTAGATGAAAACAAACTACTTTGTGATAGTTGCTTTCACTCAGAATAATATTATTGAGATTCATCCATGTTTTTGCAGAGAGAGAAAAAAAAAGAGAGAGAGAGAGAGAGAGAGAGAGAGAGAGAGAGAGAGAGAGAGAAAGAAAGGGGGAGGAGGAGAGAGATACATCTACCCATTGGCTCCTTTATGTGCCCTGACCAGGGAACAAACCTGCAACCTAGGTAAGGGCCCTGACTGAGAATTGAACCCAGGACCTTCTGGTGCATGGGATGATGCACCAACCAACTGAGCCACACCAGGCAGGACATGGTTCCTTTTTATCAGTTAGTGGAATTCCATTGTATAAATATACCACAGTTTATAAATCCATTCTTTTCCTGATTGACATTTTGGTTGTGTTCAATTTGGGTCCATTTTCATTCAATTTGGGTAAATATTTAGGAATGGAATTGCTAAGGTGCAGATGTAAGTTTATATTTACATGAAACTGCTAAACAAAGTGATTGCCCCATTTCACTGTCTCTCCAGCAGTGTCTAAAGCAGTGCTCCACATCCTCACCAATCATCTTATTGGTATTATCAATCATCTTATTATAACCATTCTTGTGGGTGTAAAATGGTACTTTACTGTGGTATTAATTTTTATTTCTCTGAAAACTAATGATGCAATATGTTAATGCTTTAACTACTCATGTATCTTTAATTGTTAAGCATCTGTACAGAAATCTTTCTGAGAATGACAACATCTTTTGCTTCCATCAGCTTTCCCAAGCACATGATTTTGATATAGAAGGACCTCTGATTAGTCTGTTTACTCACAATGTAAGAGACAACTTATTTTTCAGTGCCGTGCTAATTTTCATGAGGTTTTTATTATTGAGAAATAATCATCTAATTATTTAACAGTCTAAAAAGAGGATAAAACAGAGCACAAATTTGTATAACCTTTCAGATTTTATAATTATAGACATAAGAAGGCTTCTTATTATTATGACAAATCTGTCTATAAAACTACTTAATATTGCTGCACTGATTGACAAAGATTTGGTTAAATTAGATATTTCACCACTATGTATGTAGAAAGAATGTATATTTAATAATGTCATTTCCCATGAACCAAAATATATAAGATCTTTGAATGTATCATGTTGCCTTTTGTGAGATAAGCTAAGCTTTTGTTAGTCATTTTGTTTTATTTAGGTCCCATTTTTAGAATCTAGCTAATTTAATAGTTTGATGAGGTCACAAGTTATTATTTGACCAAAATAAGAAATAAGAGTTCCACTAAAGAACTGGGTTTTAATGAGTTCATTTCTCCCTTATCATCCTCTTCCCTAGTTCCATAAGACTTCTTTTTGTATTGACAAAAGACACTAGCATCTGGAAACGTCATAAGCTACATTGGACTATTTTACAATTGAAGAGTAATTTCAGTAAAACCATCCAAAGATGTATTTCTTGATGGTGATGATGATGGATATGATGGTGATGATGATGGCAATGCTGATTATGATAGTGATGATGGTTATGATGGTGATGTTGATGATGATAGTGATCATGGTTATGATGATAATGGAGATGGTGATGACAGTGATGGTAATGATATTGATGAATTAATTACCCTTCTGGAGCATGTACCATGTGCCAGGCACTCTTGAACATACTTCATATGCATTAATTCATTTAATCCTCATGACAACACTATGAGGTTTTACGAATGAAAGGTAACAATTACATGGAACTGGATACATATGCTGAGAATTTCCATCTATCAAAGCAACCTTCTAAACCATGGATGCACAATGACTTGCCAGGGGAACTTTGAAAAGATGTAGGAGCCTCAGCCCCACCTCTGATGTTCTGATGGAATTGGCCTGCAGCGGGGCAGGGGGATGGGGGGAGGCGGGGGGGTAATCCAGGCATTGCTATTTACTTTTAAATAGCCCCTGATTTGATCTGTCTGTGCTGCCATGGTTGAGGACTGTAGTTCTGGGATTAGACTTTCACTTAGCAATTGTGCATCATCTCAGGGAATCACCTAATCTCCCTGAGCATTATCTGGAAAATATAAACTATAATTTATAAACTATAGTTTATAAAATATAAACTATAATTCACGAGTCAACTGTGATAACTGGCAATGATAAAACAATAAGTTATTGTTTGCTAATGAACTTAAAAAGCTGAATAGTAATCAGACTAAGTACTGTGATTGCCCTGGCCGGTGTGCCTCAGTTGGTTGAGCATTGTCCTGTCCACCAAAAAGTTTGACGGTTTGATTCTTGGTCAGGGCACATGCCTGGGTTTCTGGCTAACTCCCTGGGAGGCGTGCAGGAAGCAGATAACCAATGTTTCACTCTCACGTGGATGTTTCTCTCTCTCTCTCTCCCCCTCTCCCTGTCTCTAAAAACAATAGCAAAATCTTTAATAAACAAACAAACAAACAAACAAATAAATATTGTCATTAACAACACCAAGTACCATAAGTAAGAGATTTAAAATACCCAGCTTCCTAGTATGACATTATGTTTTCTATAAACCCACCCCTGTGGGAGGCATGAAAAATAATCTCAGCAGGTACATTTTTTCTACACAGTGGAATTCACTAAAACTGTCTCAGAGGCCAGGACATTGTATTTTAACACATCTTCTAAGAATGGAACACATCATTAGCTTCTTGGATCTCAGAGATTCACAGTGCTAAACTTTTCCTTTCTTTGTCCAACTCAAGCAACCTATCTCATTCTGGGAAAGGGCCCAGAAAACATAACTTTAAATGTAGAAGAATATCTATACATAAGATAACAGGACAGCTGCCAACAAATATATTTCCAAAACAGAGCTCCAGCTAAATGCCTGATATTATGGCACAAAACAGCAATAATAAGATTTATAATCAAAATAGGGAGAAATCACAGAAAAAAAAATAAGAGAACTGATTATTTGCATGAGGCACTTATTAAGTTTCAGTAACATTTGATCAAAGGATACATAGACAGTCTATTAGGAGCCTGACTGTTTTGAATGATGAGTTTTTGGGTCATGGTGGCTGTCCCCTGGCCCTGTAGATCTTCAGAATTTGGATTAGCCATGAGCCTTAAGGGGCATCAGGAGGCAAAGGAAACTCAGGATTGAACTTAATATTGATGGTATAGCTTATGCCTTTTCTTTCAGAATTCCAAAGGGTCCATGCAAATGAGAGATTTTTATTTATAAGAAATGTTTATTTTATTATTATACACTGGAGGCCCGATCCACAAAAATTTGTGCACTCAGGGGTGTCCCTCAGCCTGGTCTGTGCCCTCTCTCAGTCTGGGACTCCTCGGGGGATGTCCACATACTGGCTTAGGTCCACTCCCCAGGGGATAGAGCCTAAGCTGGCAGACAGATATCCCTCTGGCAGCCCGAAAGCCCTCAGAGAATGTCCACTTGCAGCAGGGAGCAGGCCTAAGCTGCAGTTGGACATCCTTAGTGCTGCTGAGGAGGCAGGAGAGGCTCCCACCACCACCACTGTACTGACAACTGTCAGCCTGGCTTGTAACTGAGTAGAGCACCCCCTGTGGGAGCGCACTGACCACCAGGGGGCAGCTTCTGCATTGAGCGTCTCCCCTTGGTGGTCAGTGTGTGTCATAGTGACCAGTCATTCCTGGTTGTTCTGCTGTTAGGGTCAATTTGCATATTACCCTTTTATTATATAGAATAGAGACCTGGTGCATGGGTGGGGGCTGACTGGTTTGCCCTGAAGTGTGTCCCAGATCAGGGTGGGGTCCCACTAGAGTGCCTGGCCAGCCTGGGTGAAGAGCTGAGGATGGTTTTCAGACTGGTCACACCCCCTTCAGGGAGAAGGGTCCTGCTGGGGTGCCTGATCAGCCTGGGTGAGAGGCTGATAGCTGTTTGCAGGCTGGCCAAGCCTCCAACAGGGACTCTCCAGGATGAGGGGATGATGGCTGTTTTCAGGCTGGCCACAGCCCCTTCAGTGTTGGGGTCTCTACTGGGGT
>PVJC01046663.1:0-13221 GCA_004026665.1 Murina feae
CTGCCGCCCGGGACCCACGGCAAGGCCTGTTCTCTCCAGAGCCCGAAGGACCAAGTCCAGAGCAGGCCAGGAGCCGGACACGTGGCGAGTGCCTGCCGAGGGGAGCCCCCCGCCACCTGGGTCCCCGAGGTCCAGGATGGGGACTCACGTTGTTGACACTCATGATGACGCCGGTGGAGGCACAGCCCCGGCTGATCTCCTCCATGGCGATAGCATAGGCCAGGTAATCGAGGCCGGCGCCCCCCAGCTCCTCCGGCACGTCCATGGCCAGGAGCCCGAGCCCGCCCATCTTCTTCACCTGGTCTCAGGGGAGGAGTCACCCTCAGCACACCGCACTCAAGCCGCCCTGGCCCACAATCCGCACTGGCTCACCTCGGCAGCCACAACCACTGAGCAGGCAGAAGGCACAGAAGCCTCCAAGGTGAGAAGCATGGCAGCAGAGTACCATAGTGACCTTCTCCCAGTCCCTTAAGCATACCACACACACCCCTCCCCACCACAGGACCTTTGCACATGCTGCTCCAGGTCAGACATGATCTTTATCCACTAGGCATTATCTCCTCCTCCCCTTTGGTTCTCAGCTCAAGCCACCACTTCTTGGGGCTGTCACCCCAGTCTTGCCACACCTGTGCCTCTCCCCTGAGTGCGTATGCAGCGGGAATGTCCCCTGTTACTGTGCTTGTTCTGATTAAGGTCTTTCTCCCTGACCACGAGGGCAGACTGGGTGTGTCTGCTCACTGCTCCGTTCCCAGTGACAGCGAGAGAACGCGTGAATGGGAAGAGCCAGGGAGTTTTCATTTGCAGGAACGGTGCTCGTGATGGTGAACTATTGAGTGCCGGCCAGACATGCGCCCCGCTCTGCTGAAGAGCTTTGTGTGTGTTCTCTCATTGCCGTCTCCCTCCGAGAACGAAGCTGAGTCAACCTCATGTCACAGGCGAGGGAGACGGGCACGTTTTTTGCCCTCACTATCTTGCGTTTCATCAGTTGTGTATGACAACAGCACCCAGGACTGTTTGAGGAACAGTGCCCAGCACGAGGTGAGGAAGCACGTTTCGAGTGTTAGGACTGACACCGGGCCTGGTACCCGGGAAGCATGGCCACCAGCCACCTTGTTACTGTTATTGCAAAATTAAATCCCGGCCACGGGCCTCAGCTGAGCCAGGGGAACTTCCAGAGCATGTTCTGGGTCCCAAGACCGGCCTCAGGCTCCCTGACTAGAGTCTCCGTGTCATTGGCTGTCACCATCACCATCACCGGAGCCGAGGGCACACTGCACCCTGGGCTGCTGAGGGCGGCGCCTACCTGAGCCGCTGGGAAGCGGTGTTCCTTATCTATCTCGGCTGCGATGGGAAGCAGCTCCTTCTCAGCAAAGTCCCGGCATGTCTGACGCAGCATCTGGTGTGTCTCGGGCAGGTCCACCGACTGGTAGACAGTATGTAACTGGCGACGGAGAGCTGCCAGCAAGAGCGGGTAGCAGGAGGGGGTGCAAGAGGTCTTGGTTAAGGACAATAGGGACCCACTCTCTCTGCATCTCCACCAGGGATGGTGCTGCCCCCGAGGGACCGCGGAATGGTCTGCAGACACCTGGTTGTCCTAACTGATGGGGAAATGGTATTGGCATGGAGTGAGGGGACCAGCAATGCTGCTAAACAGCCCGCCATGCACAGGCCAGACCCCACCACAAAGAATTCTCTGCCCAAAATGTCAAGGTGCTGCTACTGAGAACCCCCAACATTACAGCTTATCATGCTTTTTTTTTATTATATTTTTATTGATTTCAGAGAGGAAGGAAGAGGGGAGATAGAAACATCAATGATGAGCGAGAATCATTGATTGGCTGCCCCCTACATGCCCCCTCTGGGAACTCAACTGTGACCTCAATGCTTTCTAAACACTCTGCATACCCGATCCCACCCAGTCCCAGGATAATGCCGAAGGTGAGGATGAGGATGAGGATGGTGTCCACAGGAGAGCACAGTGCTGTGCCCTTAAGGGTCCTAACCTTACTGAGCCTCGGCTAATCTCACTGTGGAGGACAACAGTATCAAGCATCTGGGGGCAGGAGGATTAAGAAGATACAGCCCCCTGGGGTGCCTCAGTGGCTGAGCACTGACCTGCGGTCACAATGGATTCCCAGGCAAGGCACATGCCTGGTTGCAGGCTCCATCCCCAGCGTGGGGCGTGCAGGAGGCAGCAGATGGGTGATTCTCATCACTGAGTTTCTCTCTCTCTCTTTCTCCCTTCCTCTCTGAAATCAGAATGCAGCCCACTGACAGCACCTCTTATTTATACAGTCCTGATCCCAGGTCCCAACCCCTGAAATCAATAAAAACATATATGTATGTGTGTGTATGTATATGTGTGTGTGTGTGTATATATATATATATATATATATATATATATATATATATATATAGAGAGAGAGAGAGAGAGAGAGAGAGAGAGAGAGAGAGACGCTAACTGGCCCTGGGACTGAAGGGTCCCAGGCTGGGTTCTGGTTGGGGTGCGTGTGGAGGCAACCCATGATGTGTCTGTCTCTCCCTCTCCCTTCCACGCTTTCTGAAAATCAGTGGAAAATACCGTTGGGTGAGGAGTAACAGAAAATGAAAACAAAACGCAGAGATAATGTAGTTGGAGACATGCAGGGAAGAGGGAGGAAGGCACTGACTGTAGCGACGGCCCGGCAGCCGGCCTCGCGGGCGCGGCCTCCATTGTCGCTACGGGTCACCGGGCTCCCAGCCGAGGGGCACAGCGCCCCGCCGCGGTCAGCACTAGGCCGGCCCAAGGTCACCTGCGGCGGGGCCCCCAGGCCCGGCTCGGCGCACGGCGCACCCCGAGTCCCGCGGGGGGGGGCGGGGCGCACTGGGGCAGAGGTCACGGCGCCCGCCCCCCGGGGCCCCAGCGGCCGGGGCCGCAGCACTCACCCCCGCGGACGGGCCCGCAGGCCCGGGCGAGCATCGCGGCGGCCATGCGACGGCGTCGGCGACGGCGACGGCACCGGACGGGCTGCTCCTCCACCCTGCGCGGCCCGGTTCTGGCTGCGGGTCGGCGCCCGGGCCCGTGTCCCGCCCTCGAGGCGGGGCCACCGCGCCGCCCCTCCCGCCCCGGGACTCTCGGAGGCCCGTCCTCCCTGACGCCCGGGGCCGCGGGTCCCCGACCCCAACGGGCTGCCGGAAGCCCTGCGGGCCCTGCCCCGCGCCGCCCGCGCCCCCGGGCTTCCGCATCCGGCCGTTCCGCGGGCTGCCCCGCGCTCTGCCGCCCCGCTTCCCGGGCGCTCGGCGTCTCCCTCTCCCGCGGCCCCGCCGAGCGGCCTGCGCGCCGATGCCCAGGGGGAGCCCGAGGGCCGGGGAGCGGGGCTGCGGGGCTGCGGCGGGACTTCCTCCCCGGCAGGCTGTGCAGGCGCCGAGGTGGGCGCCACTGCACCTGCCGTGTCATCTCTCCCCCGGCGGAGGGGCAGGGACCCCGGGGGCACCCTCCATGGACACCAGCGCCTGCAGGGCTCCCGCCCCAGGCCGCCAGGGCCTGCCCGCACCGACCCACAGGCCCTGCGGCCCAGGAGCAGCAGGAGGACACATTTGATGGCATCTCGACCTAGGACTGCCCAGCCCCCACCGCTGGGAAGTAAATTTGTTCTTTGTTAGGTAAAAAAATAAAAAGAAAAAATGCATGCGCTGCAGTGGGCCCCTCAGCCCGGCCTGCCCCTCTCACAGGCCCCGAGCCTGCAGGGGCGGAGGGGACCCAGCAATCAGGGGAAAGCCATGCCCCATCACACCTGCTGCTGCCACTGCCAGCAGTGCAAGCCTTGGGTGGCCCTGGTTACCTGAGGCCTGGGCGGCTGGGCAGCCGCCATCCCAGGCTTTCCTGCACCTCCGGCACCTGCTGCCCCAGCAGGGCTGAGGGGACTGGGCACTGCCATCTTGTGGCTTTGGGTGCCACGGTCTTTGAGGGCAGGGAGTCAACTAGCATATTCACTCCTTATTGGCTGTGGGCGCTGCCATCTTTGCAACAACATGAGGCTCAATTTAGCATAGTCCCTCTTTATTAGATAAGATTACTAGAGGCCTGGTGCACGAATTTGTGCATGGGTGGGGCCAGGCTGGTCCATCCTGATGGGGGCCCAGTGGGTGCCTGGGGGAGGGCTCCAGGGCGTGTCCAGCAGGTCTCCCACAGTCCTGATCAGCTGGATCCCAGCAGCAAGCTAACCTACCGGTCCCAATCCCTGGCCCCTGGTGGTCAGTGCACATCATAGGGAGTGGTTGAGCTGCCTTAGCATATTATGCTTTGATTGGTTGAACAACCAAATATTTAGCACATTAGGCTTTTATTATATAAGACTAGAGGCCCGGTGCACAAAAATTTGTGCACTCGGAGGGGTCCCTCTGCCCAGCCTGTGCCCTCTCACAGTCTGGGACCCCTTGGGGGATGTCCACCTGCTGGCGTGCCTGGCCAGCCTTGGTGAGGGGCTGATGGCAGTTTGTAGGCTGGCCACATTCCCTTCAGGGGTCCCTACTGGGGTGCCTGGCCAGCCTGGGTGAGTGGCTGATGGCTGTTTGCAGTGAGGCTGGCTGGAAGCTGGTATCTGGAATTTATTTAACTTCTAAAGTTGAAACTTTATTGCTTTAACCAGAGCCCAAGTCAGGTTGTCCCTGACAACCCAGGCTCCCAGCACTTCCTTGAGCCCAAGGCTGGAAGCAGGTCTCTGGGGTTTATCTTCTATAACTGAAACTTTGTTGCCTGGAGCGGAGGCCACAGCCGGCCTAGGCAGACAGAAACCTTAGCTTCCTCCATTGCCAGGGCAAGCCTCCTGCTTGTTCCAGCTCCATGGCTGCTGGTGGCCATCTTGGCTGGGTTAATTTGCATATAGTTGCTCTGATTGGTGAGCATGGCTTGGCTGGTGGGCGTGGCTTAGGTGTAACAGAATGAGGGTCAATTTGCATATTACTCTTTTATTAGATTATTTTAACTCCTCACCTGAGGATGTTTTTATTGCTTTGAGAGAAACATCAATGTGAGAGTGAGACTATCAGTTGCCTTCTGTTCGTAACCTGACTGGAGATTGAACCCACAACCTGGTATGTACCCTGATTAGGAAGAGAATCTGCAACCTTTTGGTGTTGCTCCAACCAACTGAGCCACCTGGCCAGAGCCTCTATTGTTTATTTTTTAAATGTTTTTGTCTTCTGTCAAGACCTTGCTCTACTTCCTGGAGATCAATCAAAAGATACAGTGAAGCCCTTAATATGTTACCTTTCACTTAAAAGAAATGCTTAAATTTAAAACAAAGCCCCTAGCCCACAGCCTTTCCCTTCCCCCTCTTCTCAGGAAGTGAGTTACCTTTGCCTTTCTCTCTCCTAAACTCCAAGGGCCAAATGCAAGACTGCCTTTGGCAAATGCTCTGAGGTCTTCCTCGCCTTTCCATTCCTCCCCACCCCCCTATCCCCCCCCCCCCCCCCCCCCCCCCCCCCCCGTTGGCCACTAGCTCTGTGTAGAGGAAAAGAGGGAGCGCAGAGGAGTGAGTGGTGCGTGTGGACAGAGGCCAGTAATTGCTCCAGATCATCTAAACCAGACTTAAAAAAAAAAATTTTTTTTATTGATTTCAGAGAGGAAGGGAGAGGGAGACAGAAACATCAATGAGAGAATTATTGACTGGCTGTCCACACCCCACACTGGGGGCTGGGCCTGCAACCCGGGCACATGTCCTGACCGGGAATCAAACTATGACCTCCTGGTTCATATGTCGATGCTCAACCACTGAGCCACACTGGCCAGGCTAAACCAGACTTATTTTAAAATTGACTCATTTGTGACCTTAAACATGAATATACATTTTACATTGAAGGTGTAGTTTTTCCAATAAAGACAGAAACAGACAGTGGCTGCCAGGGCGGGAGTGGAAGGAGAGCTGGCCATGAACACCAGGAACTTGAGGGAACTTTTTGGGGTGATGGGATGCCCTGTATCAGGATTGTATCAAAATGTACTCTTAAATGAAGTGAGATTTACTATAGTTAAAGCATACCTTAACTTTTAAATATGGATATAAATTTTTACTTCTCAAAGGCCCCCATCAAAATAAAGCAAAAATATTCAACCTAAAGCCCAATACGTTCCCCAATCACCCTAGACACCAGCTATGCTCCAACTGTTTACAGCCTATACCTGCTCCCTCTAGCAACACAAGGAGCGCAGTCAGGACACAAGAGGATACACATACTGTGAAAATCTTTATTTCTGTCTCTCGTGGCAAAATAACATTTTATACAAATTAGTCACCTAGTTTACTTTGGACACGAAGACAATAAAAACTGGAATGGAGGAGATGCGCCAGCCCCTCCCCGGGGCTGTTGCCACCGGCCAAGGCCAAGCCCTGCTCCACCGTAATCATGTGCAACAGGAAGGGCCGTGGGGGGGGGGGGGCGCAGCGGGACTCCTGGAATGCGCTGGAGAACACACATTGCGGACACTGCAGCCGTGGTGAGGGGGAGCATGCAGTGCCTTTCCCTTCCCCTTCTCCCCTCCAACCCATTCCCTTTGCCTTCCTTCCCCTCCTAAGCTCCAAAAGCCCTTCTGCCTCTGTAACTTGTTTCCTGAGCCCACGCGGTCCAGCTGGCTCACGTCTACTTTCTCTTGTAATTTGAAAAAAAAATAAAATTGACCAGTGCATGGCGTCGTGGGGAGGAACTTCAGTAGTTACGTGACACATGAAACCAAACACTTCATCTACTTCTACCTGGGCCATGCTTCTGTTCAAATCTGGTTTAAAGCAGGGACTGTCCCACACACCCAGTGACCCATCCAAAACTAAGGATTGCAGCCTAAATTCCAAATACCAGAGACTGCAATCTTCAGCCTTGCCCAAGGAACACCTTGATCTTGAACCTTTATTGTGATGTTTCAAACAGGGCATTCTCTGTACTCATTTGTTGTGGTTATAAAACAATTAGCGAAACAGAAAAGAATAAAAACTGGACCGAGGATCTCAGGTGAAGGTCAGGAGGAGGACAGCTCAGGTCACTGATGTTGCTTCTATTCTGTGAAAAATAGATTTACAGGGAAAGGGGACTCCCAGCTTTAGTGACTGTACGTGACCCTGTAAACGGGAAGCCCACCTCCGCCAGGCCCCCGTGGCGAAGAGGGCCTATGACATGGAACGTAACGTGATAGCTCCGACCAGGCTCCGCGGGGTCAGCAGCACCTGTGTCAGAACCCTGGGGCACTGGCTATGATTTCTGTGCTGATTTCTAGCACAGACAGTCCCCAGCCCCCACCCCTTCTGGCAGCCACCAGAAGGAGGTTCCTTCAGAGAGGAAAGAGAATGTCCTGGAAGCCCCCAGCTGGCAGGACACACTATGGCAAGACTCACCTTGCTTGTGCATAAGACACAGCCTAGTATGTCCTCTCACAAAGAGAATCCGGGACCTTGAACTGAAAAAACAGGTTGAAGAGTCCCCAGTCACTGCCATTTCAAGAATCGCCAGTCTATGGATAGACCCAGCATTCCGCAGTCCTGTCTGATTTGGGAATCAGATGCTCAAAGATGACGGTGTCTTCAGGAAGTCCTACTGGCCCCGGGAAACGGCCGCCTTTGTGAGATAACTGAGCTAACACCCAAGGAGAGGGCAGCCAGCACTAGTTATTGCCTAGCTACTCGTTAGCACTGGTAGTCAGGAACAGACAAAGCAGGTCCTTCTCTGGAGAAGCTAGAAGCACATCTTAGCCCAAAGGCCTCAAGGGAGAAGAGAGGCTCTCCCAGGGGATTCCAAGGCAGAGGGGCAAGAGTAAGACAGGAGGCAGCAGGTCGCGGCACCAGGAGCTGTCCCTCTCCACTGCCAGCTCTGAAGAGAGCGCAGGCAGGGCCTTTTCGTTGTTGTTAATTCCTCTCCGAAGGGTATTTCCCCCCCAATGATTTTGAGAGAGTGTGGAAGGGAGGAGGAGAGACATAGAGAGAAATATCGATGTCAGAGAGACGCATTAATTGGTTGCCTCTGCACACACCCTGAGACCAGAGGATCGAGCCTGCCACCAAGGTACATGCCCTGGACTGGAATTGAATCTGGGACCCTCAGTCCTCGGGCGGATGCTCTGCCCACTGAGCCACACTAGCCAGGGCTGCAGGGCTTTTTTTCTCCCAACGTGTCACCCACCGTCCAGGTTCCTCACTAGTGTTGGCCTCCAGCCCTGATTCAACTTTTGATTGGTTCAGATACTTTCAGAGAAAGCATGACTTCCAATTCTCTGCCTAATTCAGAAACAAAAACTTGAACTTCAAACTCACCCTGGTTAACACCCAGAATGGTGATGCTTCTTAAGATTCCCTGAGCAGCGGGACTCAAGAGTCCAGAGTCTCAGGTACAGAGCACCAGACCTCCAGTCGCAGAGGGTGGCCACCCTGCCCTACTGGGCAGTGGGAGCACTTGGCCTCAAAATGGTCTCCGGGGAGACTAAGGCAAGCTAATGGGGAAGAGGACGCAGCGTATTCAAGCCAGAGTGCCTGCCCCTCTGCCCTGCTGGCCCTCCTCCTGGCACAGCTAACACTGCAGTTACGAGCCCATAGTACACAAGACCCAGGCTGCCCTGGGACACATTTTCAAGACACCCTCTCCGAGCTCTGGGCAGCTCCAGAAGCCACATCCTGACGCGAATTAAACGTCAAATGGTAGGAATCCTCCTGATCAGGCTCCGGGCTCATCGCAGACTGGGCTCCTGAAGCTCGACAGGCATGAGGTGCTAGCGGAGCCACGGTGAGGGCAAGAGGCAGGGCTGCTGTCCGCCTGTGGGCGGACGGGGGAGCGAGGCAGCCTCCCCAGCAGAGTGGGGCAGAGCCCACGTAAGGCACCTGGGTTTGCATCCGCTCCAGTGCTGAGACTTCCCGGGCTGCAGGGTGCCTCCCTCCCCTCATTGTCGGACTCGGTGCTGGCACACAGGGCTAACCAAGGGCTTTCTCAGTGAGAAAGCATCAGCATTTGGCACTGCCCGGACTCGGGCTTGGCACACAGCACCACGCCGAGGCTCAAGACCACTCACACTCTAGAACCCACATGGGAGCAGCGCTGGCCCTCCCTTCCCTGGCCCCTCTCGGCCTCCCTCTTGTCAGTCACTGCACCAGTGCCAGTCGCTATTCCCACATCCCTGGGCCTCCCTAAAGCCCGGCCACAGCAACGCGCTTACACCACCTGAAGGCACCACCCAGTCAGACAGCCACAGGGAGTGCAGGAGGGGGGCGTCCGGTGAGCCTGCGGACAGGAGCAGCAGGAGGCGCAAAGACGCTTTTCTGAGCATGCGACCCTCAGAACAGGTGAAACAGGCTGGGAGGCCTCACACCCAAAAGGATTCCAACTGGCAGTTTGAAGGACCAATATGCATTACTTAGATCTGACCTGCCAGGATGGTTCCAGAAACAACTTCAGTAGAAAGGCAGAGAGACCCTAAGTAAGAAGTTTGCAGAGTTTCAGAGGCAAATCCCTATAAAAGCCAGTTCCTAGGCCATGCTGAGCAGGAAATCTAATGCGGCCTTTAAGCGGTGCTGGTCAGTGATGATTCCAGCGCCAGTGTGAGCCAGAGGAGCCCCAAGAGCCTGAACTATCAGAAGTCTAAGTGCACGTCACATGCGCTGGGACCACCACTGCCATTTCATACAACCTCCCAAAGCAGCCTGGGAAAACCACACACGAGGCCTGCTCGGCCTCCAGAGATGACTCCCAAAAGTGAAACCGACACATTCCGTTCCAGAAGGTACTCGAGTCAGGAGCCAGAAGCAGGCAAGATCCTCTCCCCTCCAGAATGAGGGTCGGAAGGCACTGCAGCTGACACCTTGCTGGGTCCCGGGAGGGCAGCCTGGGACCGTGCAGGTCAGACAGGTAAGCAGGCCTCTCCAAACAGTGGGCCTTGGGGTGTGGCAGACTTACCAGCCTCGTGCCTCACCTCTCGGCGCCATTCCTCCCCTCATTCCCTTTCAAGTTTCTTTCCATTTGGTTTATAACTATGCACAGGCTGAGGTCAGACTGTGCCGATGGCAACTCCAGAAATAAGAGATGGTGCCGGAGGAGGCTGAGCTCACAGCTCCGGCACCCGGGAACCTCCAGAAGGCTCGAGCCTCCTCGCCCGGCACAGCCCTGCAGACACCCAGGCTCGTCAGGACAACCACTAGGCAGCTATGACTGCATGAAAATAATCTTTCTTCTTTAATCTGGATTTGAGGAACCCTATCCTAATCTTACTATATAGGACCTCTGACCTAAAGGGCAGGGAAGAGAAAATGCTGGGGAAGGAGACACAGCACTGCTTGGCACTTCTCTCGGAGCACCGGAAACTGCCCCCAGCTGTGGCCTCCTGGGCCAGGTCCCCGGGGCGTGACATACAGCAGCTTTAACCACTTCCAGGCGCCAGGACCACGAGCGGCAGCAAAGCACTCTCCTGTCCAGCCCCGGCAGTTACTGGCCTCCGTTATAGGCGTAGTCGGCCTTGTTGTGCATTATCAGCTTGTTGTCAACAAAGTAGAAGCTGTCAGAACGGGTCTCGTAAGGGTTTTCAATCATCAGACGAACTGCAAGTTAGGGAAAGCAAAAAAGCAAGCAAGATTAATGTGTGAGTCTGCCCACGAGCTAGGTGACAAAAAGCTTAGCATCCCCACTATGCTTACTAGTAAGCTGGTCCTTCCGGGAAATGTGTGCACTCTCCCAGAATAATGAGGGCAGAACAGGGGAGCCAGCCCTCAGAGGGGAACTGGGACCACAGAGGCCTCAAAACAGAGCCTGAGACCCACTGCACATACGATGCACTCAGCCTGTCACCCAGCCTGATTCTGAGTCGGTGCCCAGGGGAATGCGCCTACCCTTCTGCCAACACGGACCACAGCAACTTATTTACTCGGTGTCTCTCTGCTGCCCTAGACATGCTGGTCCAAATACAAAAAGCTGTGCCTCCTCAGGCCACTGCCCACGGGCACCCCTGGCAACCAGAGAAACCCTAGGTGAGGTACAGGGGGACGAAGGGCAAGGAGACAGCCCGGTGTTAACCTGGAAATGATACAGCAAAAGGCTTGTCTTGGGATCTAGATCTCAATTTTGTTTGCTCAGGCAGCTGCCCAGGCCTCTGTAGCAGCCTGGAGGTAAACTGACTACACAGTTGCTTCTCTGGCCAGCCTGGAGGTAATGTCTGTGGCTACTCTGAGTCTTCTGGAGGAAATGTCCTAAACAGGTAACAGTGTGAGTTTCTTTGAACTCTAATTTGACCAGTTCCTTGGCTTATATGCAGAATGCTGGCATCCACACTTCCAGCTTAATGATTCAAGAGGAGAAGTTAGTTGCCTTTGGTAAAAACTTGAAATGCTACACATAATCTCTTCTTACAAGTAGCTATGGATTCCAGCCCATTGGAGGAAGCAGGGTTCAAACTAGGATCGGAGGCTGTCCTCAACCCCCGCCCACATCCTGCAGTCCTCATTCTACCCCGGAACAGCACTGCCACACGAGTAAAGAATACCTGGCTGTCAGAATATGACAATTTTAAGCGCCTTCAGATTCTGAGAAAACTAGTCAGTATAAGTAGATCCTTCCCCACAGGCCAACTAAATTCCACTATTCACAGGATCCCACCCCCCTCAATGTTCCAGCGCATTTTCTCTCTTTTTTAACAGAGGATATGAACCTGAGAGGGACCAAAGGCACAGAAACGGGAAAAGCCTGTTCTTCCCCTGGGAGGCCCACCTCTTCCCTTGCCTCGGCCCTTCTTCTGGGGCCTGGCCCGGTTCCTCCTCCAAACAACCTCAGGATTTCTCTTCCGAAGACACTGCTTCCACCATGTCTCTCCTGCTCCAAAAGCTGAAACCTGGAACAGCTCCATCTCCTATGAATCTACTCTAACAGTTTAATCAAACTGCTACTTGCAGAGACTGAGCAAGAGGAGGTCCTGGGACCTGCGATTCTATTTAGCCCACAGCTTCCGTCTTGCCGTGACTAAGGAAAAAGTGAGAGTGCCAAGCAGATGAGCAGAACAGTGGGAACCTTGACTGACAGGGGACAGGAGAGGCGCTTCATCTAATCAGAGTCCAGCAGAGTCCTGGAGATTGTCATGGGCCTCCACTTAGCTCCCTCTGCCACTCCCTTTCCCACAGCAGGTGAGAAAGGGGCGGCCTGTGTTATTAAACCTCCCGTGCTCCCAGGTGGGCAGTGCCCGAATCTGAAACGTTAGATGGAGCAGTAAGAAGTGAGAAGCCTGAGGTCGAACGAGTAGAGGGGGCTGCACCCTGTCATATTTCCCTCTCTGCAAAACGCGGGCACTAGACCAGATGGAGTCCAGGGCTCTTCCTTCTGGCTACAAACGTAGAATGCTGTACGAGTGAGGGATACGTACTGACGTCCTCAGAGAGCTGGGGAAACTCGTAGATATGTTCACAAGTGTTCCTGCTGCTGGGGATGCAGAAGCCGAAATCAAAGTCAAAGTTTTTCAGCAAGCACTCCCGGAAATAGTGCCGTTCGATCATCCGGAAGTTTGACACAGGTTTGTCTCCCACGGTGAACTCCACCCTGCAAAGTCAATCTCTGTGAGCCCTTGTCTGCCCCCTCCCTCCGCTGAAGCCAACCCAACTGAGACCACTGTTCTCTGTCAACAAGCAGCATGCCCTCCCTCCGGAAACGCTGGTACTCACGTAGCCCCGACTGTCCGGAGGCGGAGAAAAGCTGGTGTGAACTGATAGCGGACGAAGCGTCCTGCACTGGTATCCACATCTCCACCTGCCTCCTCCTCCTCCTCTTGGTCTGAAAGCGGACACAGAATCTTGAGCGCATCATCTCAGTGCCACTGGTCCAAACAGCACAATCAGTAGCGCTAACGCCAGCAGCAGGACAGCCGGTCTCTACTGCGACCTGTCACATGCCAGTCCTGGGCGGAAGGCTGCTGAGAGTCTTCACAGCCCACGAGGCACTGCTGTTACCACCAGGAAGCCCAGGCTCAGAGAGGTTAGTGACCTGTCCAAAGCCCCACCCAACAGTCAATGAGGGAGCAGGGATTCGATCCAGGTCCGCCTAACTGAAGGCCTATGGACCAAGTTGATGTGCCAGCCACTAACCAAAAGAATGAGGTTGCAAAAGTTGCAACTAGTCAAAAGGCTCCTTCAGAGAACTCCTGACAGGCAGCAAAGACAAATGCCTAGAAGGATCTGCTGATCAGGTGGAAGCCACTGGCCCGCAGCCTTGGAGCACTGTACTTCCTGGGACTGATCC
>PVJC01046664.1:0-13214 GCA_004026665.1 Murina feae
AGGCATGTGCCTTGACCTAGAATCAAACCCGTGACGTCTTGATTCCTGGGTCAATGCTCAGCTGTTGAGCCACGCCAGCAGGGCTACTTCCCCTTGCTTGAACATCCAAACTCCATCTTCCAGTAAGTTCCTGCTTAGTTTTCAAAGTCCAGCACAGGCTCCCCTACTGCTCACCCAGAGCCTTCCCTGGGCACCCCACCCCTCCTCCATACCTCTCCAGTCCCCAGGCTTCTCTTATCAAATCACTTCCACAGTATCCTTTAGTTGTTGACATGTCTGTGTCCCCACCACAGCACAGGATCTTTGAGGACACCAATGACACTTTGATTCATTAACTGAATGCCAACTATGTACCAGACACCTCTGGGAGCCAGCAATACAGCAGTGAACACAACAGACAAGATGGAGCTAAGATTCTAGTGATAATAACATCCAATACACAACAGTACTTTCTATATTAAAGACTGTACTGAGTACTTTATATTGACTCATTTAGTTTCCATCACAATTATTATCATCCCCGTTTTACAGATGAGGAAACTGAGGCTCCAGATTACACAACTTGCTCAGGATCCACAACCTAGTGAGTGGCAGGGCTGGGACAATCCTGTACTAGACCATGCCCCCCACGATTGGTCCATCCTGCCTCTCAATGCTGTTTTCTCTACTCTGCTTTATTCATTTTGATATACACGGTAACCAGGCCAGTGCTTGGCATACACCCAGTGCCCAGTAAAAGTCTACTAAGTGAAGGGATGCCTGAATTATGAATGCTGGTCTCCTGCCTGAGGCACCCACTCTTCCTCTTGCCCCACACAATCCCGTCCAGCTCACAGGACCCTCCAAGTCTTCCCCGACTCACCCAGCCCCAGAACTGTCTCCACCTGGACGTTCCTCTCCATGCTGCACCTTCACCACTTACCCTGACACCTACTCACGCACCGCCAGACCATCCTAGCACCTGAAGCTGTGTGGACATCTTGTTTTGCCAGCTCCCTGATATCCCCCAGAGTATAACCAATATGGTGCCAAGTACATGGCAAAAGTGGGTACAGAAATATTGAACTGAATTGGGCCTCCCCTCTCCATTTTCCATTCTCACTGAAACCACTTTTCCTCTTACCCAGGGGAAGCAAGCCAGGGCTCAGGTGAGACACGACCTCTGCTGCAATTATATCCACTCTGTTGACACCTGTAGCGGTACCAGCCAAGGTCAGAATGCGAGTACAGCTGTGGTTAAACACAACACACAGAGCTGGATGTTTTTAACCCTGGTGAAACCCTTCTCGATGGTCAATGCCCTCCGTTAGAAAATACCCATAACAGAACCCAGCTGGACAGGATGTAAGACAAGGATTTTGCCACATGTATTTAGACCAGCAGGGCCATTACAGAGAAAAGACTAAATACCCGGTACTAAGGAAAATACTTGTTAAAATTTATTGAATTATACTATATTCTGGGAACTGAGTATATAACATGTTTTATCCTAATTTTAATCACTGTAAAGACCCATAAGGGTAGATACCAGCGCTTGCCCCATTTTATTCAGAGGTTAAATAACTCAGCTGGGTCCCCCCAGCCACCAAGTTGGGCAGTGCTCAGTCTGGATCCCATAGCTGCCCTATCTAAAGCCTGGAGTGGGGCCCAGCCAGTATAGCTCAGTGGTTGAGCATCAACCTATGAACAAAGAGGTGACAGTTCAATACCTAGTCAGGGCACATGCCCAGGTTGCAGGCTCGATCCCCAGTGGGGGGCATGGAGGAGGCAGCCAACCAATGATTCTCTCTTACCATTGGTGTTTCTCTCTTTCACTGCTTCTCCCTTCCTCTCTGAAATCATTAAGATAAATAAATAAAGTCCTGTTTGGGACTAGCTGAAGTGTGTGCGAGGCTGATGTAGGTGCTCAGCACAGAGTGGTGGTCCCTCCACCCATCCCCCTGATGACACACACCAGTGGCAGAGCTTTCCAGGAAGGTTTCATGTGGGCAGGATGGGAGAGCCAGGGGGGTGTTATCAACCTGTAGGAAGTAAGTCAAGAATTTATGGTCCTTCTAACCATAAGGTTGGTCATTGGTCATCAATGCATCCTTCAGGTTAATTTCTTACCAAAAGGGGGGACTGTGGATGAAAAAAGGGGTTCTATGGAAATAACCTCACAAGGTGATCTGATCATTAAGTCCTAACTGGGCAGGTCACACTCCAGGCATATAACGTCTTTAAATTTTTACAAAGAACTTTCAGTCTTCAGCAAGGACAAAGTACCCTGGGCCACAGAATGCTTAGCGTAAGTTAAAAAGCTCACCTCTTGGCTCTGTGCCAGGAGGTGCCAAGCCCCAGCTTCCCAGCCTCAGCAGGTGGTGGATCTGTCAGGTCCCACTGCCCGAGGCTCTGCTTCTAAGCCAAGGACATTTGTACTCCCTCCCCAAGTGGCCATTGCTCCCATCACCACACACCTCACAATATCCCAAGGCACCTGTGGGGACAGAAGGGACAGCCACCTTCTCTTGCTTAACCTCACAGACTACCTCCCTGTCCTCCACCAGGAAGGCCAGGGACAAAGACCTGGGGCAATAGCCGAAAGCATTAGAGCGAGGTTTCCATGCTAACTGTCCTCAAAAGGCCAAATCTTTTCACTATGGAAAGTAATTTTCAAAATCTCCTTTCCACTTGGGGAGGGACCGCCTCAGTTGTCTCTGAGATCAGGGTGTGGCCCTCTGAAAGGAGTGAGGGAAAGCCAACTCCAGGCGCATCCATTCCACAACCTCCCCCGCCCAGTGTGAAGTCCATGGGCTTCTCGGTAAGATGTGCATGTCTTGAAGGCAACGGGTGACAATTCCTGCTGGACCAGCCAGGGCTCTGTCCAGCTGACTCCACAGAAGGCCTCACTCAGTGAGTTTGTTCCCAGTGAGTCCTAGGCCAACAGTCCAGGCTGTGCCCTTCCCTCCCATTCTGGCCACAGTCCCTGAAGTGACCTGTGTAAAATGTGAGCATTTCCCTGAAACAAACCAGAGCCAGCCTCCGCAGCAGAGCCCACCAGAGCACAGAGCCCACCAGAGCGCAGGGTGGGGACAGGCCAAGCAGGGCACAAAGAGACTGTGAGGACCCCAATTAAGAACCCACTGGGGTTGATCCTGGCCCGGCCACCTAAAACCTGTTCGGCAAGTTCCGTAACCTCATCTTCCTTGTCTGTACAATGAGGATCACAGGGGGACCCACCTTACAGGGTTGATAGGAGGATTAAACCAGCCCAGGTCTACCACTCAAACCCTTAGCAACAAACAAATCAATATAAGGGCTCACAAAAGCAACTGGCCTCCCAGTGCGACAGTCCCTCTGCGCTGGCGCTCAGTTTACTGCACCCCGACACCAAGCAAATCCAACGCAGACTCAGAGAAAAAAAATCTTAAGTCTTCCTGCGGACTCCAGGAGATGGTAAACACCAACAGGCCCTCCCTGTGGAAAGCCCCAGCAAGACCACCGCACAGTTATCACACCTTAACTCATTGGCACCTCAGACTCATGGAGTTTGAAATAAAAAGTGTGTGCTTTGGAGTCTAATTTAAATATCTATCTATACACAGAACAAGAAGCCAATTACTTTCCTCTTCCCCAGAGAGTTGATATCCCTACTGAGTTTTAAAAACCATCTGGTGCCAAACACCACAAACACATCTACGCATTTGCAGGTGAGGAGGGCTGGGAAAAAGTCGAAGCAGAGGCCGACTGAGCTCTCTCCAGCTCCCACCCACACATCGGGGCTAAAAAAAACACCCACATATTACTCCCAGGCCTTTCTTCCCTCTCAGGTGTGCATTTTTTCTTTTCTCTCCTAATCTCTAAGGGTCCCCACGAGACTTGCAACCAGGGGAGCAGCAGGGGCAGCTTGTCCCAGGCTAACCTCCTGAACCAGCCTCCAAGTCCCCCTTTTCTCTGACTTGTCAGTGAGCTAACAGCAGCCCCACCTGGCTCACTTCTTTCCTCTAATGTTTCTAGAGAGACAGAGCAGCGCTGCCTCTCTCTCCTGTTGTTTCTTCTGTCCTAGACTATTCAGTGAGCTGACAGCAGCCCCGCCTTGGCTCACTTCTGTCACTGTGACTTTTACTTGTGAGTCCACACAGTCCAGCATGGCCCACTTCCTATAACGTTTCTAGAGAGCCAAGCCCCGCCTAGGCTGTCTGTCTCCTGTTGCTTCCTTGACCCTAAGCCCTTCCTTTGTGCACATTTTAATAAACCTACTTTCAAGATCACCGAAGGGGTGCTGTGAAATTTTTCCTGCACAAAGTCAACAACCCACACATGGCCCAGCTACTATGGCTCAGTGGCTGAGCATCGACTATGAACCAGGAGGTCACAGTTCGATTCCCGGTTAGGGCACATGCCTGGGTTGTGGGCTCAGTCCCCACTAGGGGGTGTGCAGGAGGCAGCCGATTGATGATTCTCTCTCATTATTGATGGTTCTATCTCTCCCGCTCCCTTCCTCTCTCTGAAATAAATATATATATATAATTATATATATATAATTTTAATAAATATATTTTATTCTTAAAAAATATATTTTTTATATTTAAAATATACACACACACACACACACACACTAGGGGTCCGCTGCACAAAAATTTGTGCAGTCAGGTGGTCCCTCAGCCCGGCCTATGCCCTCTCCCAGTCTGGGACCCCTCTGGAGATATCTACCTGCTGGCATGCCTGGTCAGCCTGGGTGAGGGGCTGATGGCTGTTTGCAGGCTGGCCAAGCCTCCCAGTGTGGACCCTCACTCCATTGGGGTGTGGCCAGCCTGGGTGCAGGCCTGAGGGCCGTTTTCAGGCTTTCAGGCTGCCCACAGTCCCTTCAGGTTTTGGGCCTCTACTGGGGTACCTGGCCAGCCTGGGTGAGGGGCTGATGGCTGTCTGCAGGCTGGCCAACCCCCCCAGTGGGGTCCCTCACCCCATTGGGGTGTGGCCAGCCTGGGTGACGGACTGAGGGCTGTTTTCAGGCTTTCAGGCTGCCCACACCTCCCATTGACCCACTGTCCCAGCAAGGCTGGCTGGAAGCAGGTTTCTGGGGTTTATTTATCTTCTATAATTGATACACTGTTTCTTTAAGCCAAGGCCTAGGCAGGTAACGAAGCCTCCTGTCTGCTTCAGCTCTGTAGCTTCTATAATTGAAAGAATGTTGCCTTAGTAGTCGCACCCAGGCCTGCTGTTTGCTTCAGCTCCGAGGCTTCTATAATTGCAACAATGTTGCAAGTGTGTTGCCTGGAGCCCAGAGAAGCCCAGCCGGCTGGCAGATAGTTTACTCCTGCTGCAACGGAAGCTGCCTGTTTACTCTAGCTCCGTGACTGGCAGCCTCCATCTTGGCTGGGTTAATTTGCATACAGCCACTCTGATTGGTTGGTGGGCATGGCTTAGGCATCCCGTAGAAATGGTCAATTTCAATATTACTCTCTTAATATATATATATATATATATATATATATATATATATTTTTTTTTTTTTTTTTTTTTTTTTTTTTTTTTTTTTTTTTTTTTTTTTTTTTTTTTTTTTTTTTTTTTTTTTTTTTTTTAAGCAGTCCCCACACATGCTTGAGACAGACCAGATCCCTTTCCAGTGACACAGACAGCCCAGGCTTAGCCTGCAATGTGCACAGAAGCCACTTGGGGATCTTGTTAAAAGACAGATTCCAGCTCAGGTCTGGGGTGGGGTCTGAGAGTCAGGAGTTCTAATCAACTCCCAGATGACATGATGCTCATGATTCCTGGACTTCACTTTGAGAATATTGTTCCCAAATAAAGTTTGATCCTGTCTTGCCTCCACTGACTTCCCAGCACTCTCGGGGGAAAGGCCTCACCATGCCCTTTAGGCCCATGGGACCTAGTTCTCACCTCATTTTCTAGCCCCTTTTCCTTCCACTCTCCTGCCTTCTCTTTTCCCCTTATTTATCAATTTATTTATAATATAATGAAATTAAATAAAACCACCATCCCACCTGAGCACGGGGGGAAAAAAAAACCTATTTTCAAAGCCTTGGTAAATGGATGTAACTTCATGTACTACCGATTCCATTTAGATACGCATTAATGGATACAGCGATTACAGATACTTAGCTTCACAGCATTCGTCTGTGTTTCTTTGAATTCCCAGATCAAAATGTGTTGAGAAAAAGAAAATCTTTCCAAACATTTTCATGGGCAGGGAAGCAAACCATTTTCCCTCCCAGTACCCTGACCACTGACTTTGTACCTCATCACCCCTTTAGCTTACAAATCCCAATTAACTCCCAACTCCAATCAACCCTCTCCTCTTGTATGCCTGCCAGTGTTGAGGGTCGTTCCAAATGTCAAATCAACTAACCTGCATGGCTTTGGTTGATTCTGCACCTGACACAGCACCTGACATGGGTCCTGGCACTGAGTCCCAATCCTGCCCCTACCCCATCTCCTCTAGGACCAGCTCAGGGAGGACTATAACGCCTGGCACACCTGCGGCTTATCATCCCCACTGTCTGCCAGGACACAGGTATTCCCGCACACAGAGGAAGAATTCCCATTTCTCAATTAACTGCAGCCTGCTCACCTGCTCTGGCCATCAATGTCAACCATTCAGAACAACCCACCCCTCGCCACAGCCTCTACTCTGCCCTTAGGAGGACCTTGGAGGGGTCATGGGGTTCTGAGATGTGGAACAGCCACCCATCCCCCGGGAAGGCACAGTCCCCAGCCAGTGGTCACCTACACTACCAACCTGTGCAGCTAACAGCAACATCTGGGCAGAAGAGAGGGCAGAGCATTCCCAAACTCTATGAAGGAACCCAGAAGCCCAACGGGGAGCCTGGTTCTTTGGGATCTGCCCTGAGTAATGTGGTGGGTGGGTATTAGACAGCTGTACCCTACGGACACTGTCTCCAGGCCTTCCCACAGCCCCATCCATCAATTCTGACAAATGTCCTCCTGTAAATGGAAGGGCTCACAATGCCTGAGCACCTACTATGTGCCAAATAGCATGCCAGGAGCTTCAGATAGGCCATCACATTTAATTCTCAAATAGTGCTGTCATTACTGCAGTTAGGGAAGCTGAAGCTCTGAGACGGTTTCACTTTCAGTGCCTGTAGTCACCCATGGCATTTGTAATAATGCTCATGCCCAGTCCTAGCCTCCAGACGTTCCGACCGAGCATTCTAGCACACTGCTTCTACCTCAGTTCCACCCTCACCAGCTGCTCTAATACAGACACATTGGGTATTGCCAAAAAAAAAAAAAAAAAGCTAGGTTTCCTGCTAGGCAGTGCAAACCCTAATACCAATACCTAGAAACTCTCCCACTGGAGGAGGGGATAGGAGAGGGACAGGGAGTAAAACAAAACTGCCCGTTGGAAAATGTGTCTATCATACACATGGGAAGCCTCTGCATTTCTCTCTGGCTGGGCACAGCCGCAAGGGGCTTTGCAGATGAGGAATCATCACTTTGATATCTAGCGCCAACCATGTCAAAGTGGCAGCTTCCTTTTAAAGGTGAGTCTCAGCAGGAAAGCCCAGTTCCCCCTCGGCCTGCTGACCTCAGGTTTCCTCAGAGAGAGGCACACAGCTCCTCTGCGGGGTGTGCCACACGTCACTGCAGGAAGGGCTCCGGTTCTAGGGGGAGTCGTGGTAATACTTAATGCTTACATGGCATGTACAGTACGGCAGGCACTGCCGACAGTCCAGTCATCATCCCCATTTTACAGATGAAGAAACGTCCGAAGACACAGTTTAAGTGACCTGCCCAAACCAGTACAGACCAAGAGTTCAACCCAGACACTTGGACTCCAGGATTCATGTTTCATAACCTCATGAGGCACCACCCCTCAGACACAGGAGTTGGAAAAACCCCTCAGGCAATATTCCCGATTACACCACCCTCCTGAAGCTCAGCTATCCGGCACCAGACCCTACTCCTCAGCTTAGTACAAGCCTCCTCCAGGCGCAGACCGGCACACACACACACTCTCCACGCACTCACTCTCGCCCCCAGCTCCTCCCGACCCCTCCTGCCTTGGGCTGCCCATGCTCTGCTCCACCGCTGCCTGGCCTTCCTCACTCACCCTCAGAAGCTCCCTAGGGTTCTCTCTCCGGCCCCCAGCCCCAGTCACCCATCTGACACTGTCCAGTGTCTCTCTCTTCCGGACTGGGCACTGCTGGAAGGTGGAGACTTCTATTTCTCCACATCACCCAGTGTGGAGATGGGCATATGGTAGCAGATGCTTCATCAGAATCTGGTGCCAGAGTCGGGCAGAGTCAGATGCTTCATCAGAGAATGGATCAATCCTGAACCAAAGGCCTCTGTGTAAACTGCTCCCCCTCTAAGGGGCTCACCACTCCTTAAGGTGATACACCGATGCCATCTGGGGACGTGCACCGACAACTGAGTTTGCAAGTAAAGACGATTATTACAGAGGTTACTGCATTAATCTAATGCACTCGTCCCAGCAAGTAGTCTCATCTCCCATTTCAGGGGGTAGAGGGGGTAATACAGGAGGCTGTGCAGCCAGGGGCTGGGTACCGGGATGAAATGGGCCCACTGCTGCCTCCCTCCCCCAAGCACACTGCCCACCCTCCCTGCACTGCCCTGGTCCAAGGACGCACAGGAGGCTCCAGAAGAGCTGCACGCTAACTCCAAGCTCTCAGACCTCGAGAGGGTGAAGGCTCTGTCTCGGCAGGAAAAGCCCGAGAAGCCCTGAGAACGCTGGCCATGACGTTGGGGGCGCAGACGGGCACACACTCACTCTCCACACACTCACCCGTGAAAGAGACAGTCTGGCTCTAAGCAGGCTTAAGAGGCTCATCAGCCCCTTAGCTGTGGTCAGCTGACATCCAGGGGCAGGTTGGGGGATCCACTTCCCCAGAGTACCAGGACCCTACCCACTGCCCCCCCTGGGGCCATCCACCCCCCATCACCCTTCTATCCTTGGGGGACTTTCTGAGGGAGGTGCTCCAGCATCATCAGGAAAGATTCAGAAAACCAGGTTTTCAGAAAAGACCCTATAAGAGGATTCAGGACAGAGTCGGTGGCCATGGGAACCAGAGAATACCTCGTACCACATCACACAAACTTGTGTTCAAGTCCCAGCTCCCTAGTGATGGTCTCTCTGGCCATGGAGAAATCAACTGCTCGATCTGTAAAATGAGGACAATAAAAATACCTGCCTCTAGCCTGGCTCAGTGGTTGAGCATCGACCAAAAAACCTGGAGGTCACAGTTCGATTCCTGGTGAGGGCACATGGCTGGGTTGTGGGCTCGATCCCCAGTGTAGGGTGTGCAGGAGGCAGCCCATCAATGATTCTCTCTTATCATTGATGTTTCTATCTCTCTCTCCCTCTCCCTTTCTCTCTGAAATCAATAAAAATATATTTTAAAAAAGAAAAAAAAAAACCTGCCTCTAAAAGGAATATATGTGTTTACAACTAGAATACAGCATCATGATGATCATCACTGTTGACATCTGTGGCCCAGGCAACACCAGACAATAACTCTGTCCTTCAGCAGTCACCGCCGACAGCCAGGTGGCTGCCCGGATTAAGGAGCAGACATCTGTGCAGCCCTCTCAATGCCCAGGAAAGAGGCAAACCGGTAGCCGCTTTCACACCTCACTACCCAGGGCTCTTTGCTCCCAGGTCCTGCAGCACGGATAAGGTGCCCACGGCCTTGGGACGGTATGCCCTTGATGGACAAGGTTAAATAGGGTTATTTTTAAATTAACTTTTTATTTGGAAATCATTTCAAATTGACAAAATAGTTACAAGAACAGCACAAAGAACTTCCATGCACCCTCTCATGCAGACGGACCCACTGGTAACATTTTGCCCCATCTGCTCCCCTGTACACGCGCGTGCGCACACACACAGAGGTTTTATTCCTCAATCACTTAACAGCAAGTACTTCAAGGACACCTTTTTAATAACCGTAATAGTTATGCATTTTTATGGATCCAAACCAATCTCTGAGTAATTCCACAGTGCGCATGCTCCCGACGCAGGAAACCCCAGTTCAAGGGCACCAGACTTGTCCTGCAGCAGCTGAATGAGATTAGGGTACAGAATTCACGTCTCCACCCCTCCTCCTAGTGTGTGCATGTGCAAAAGAGCAGCTCACATTTATTGGGCATTTACTATGTGCTAGGTACTTGCTAAGCCCTTTTCCATCCGTTAATTCATGGACTTCTCACATCTATCCCCATCTTCTTGGTGAGGAAGTGAGGCTTAAAGGGTGTGAGTAACCTGCCAAGGTCAGGGAGCAGCACATGGGGGAGATGGAATTAGAATCCAGGAATCCAGAGACCACGCACCTACCCTCTGCCTCCTTATATGCGCTACCACCACATACACAACCCTGTGCATTTTGGTGCATGATGAAGTGGCCTGGCTGTGCTTTGGGCTTCCAGAAAAACCAATCGTGCAGCCAGGCCAGCAGCCAGGTGACCGCGAGTAGGCTGCACGCAAGAATGAGAGGTGGCCTGGCACAACTCAGTCCAGGCAATGGGCCGAGGTCAGCACAGCTGCAGATGTTGTCTCCCTCGAGGCTTATACATCGCCCTGAGGATGCACAGGGCCCAGGGAGGCTAGAAATGAGCAGTCTCCCCACACTCCCGTCACTTAAAACCGAGCAGGGCAGTCCTCAGTGGCGTGGCTCTGTGGTCAGAGCATCAGCCTACAGACTAAAGGGTCTCGGGTTCGATTCCTGTCAAGAGCACATACCTGAGCTGCAGGCTTGATCCTTGGCCCCAGTCAGTACGGTGAGGGAGGCAATCAATCGATTTGTCTCTCTTACATCAATGTCTCTCTCTCTGCCTCCCCACCACTCTTCCACTCTCTAAAAATCAATGGAAAAATATCCTCAGGTAAGGATTAATAACAACAACAAAAGACTGGATAGGACAACTGGTGCCCCTACGGGCACGTTTCTGTTTAGGAAAACACAAGGCCATATAACAAACATGATGCATCCCTGCCCAAGTACGGATCTTACTGGGCATATGGAAGGGGGTTTTGCAAGTTAAATTGAGGATACCGTTCACATGAATTTTTGGACATTTTGAGGACGTTTTCCACCATCCAGTCTGCCAGGTGAGTTGAGCTTCACCCTCTTCTGTCATTAGGGCTGTGGCCGAAAAGTCTGAGAAGCTCTGATCTGAGGCAGCACATGCCCATCCCTTCTCCGAAGCCTAAAAAAGCTGAGCGAGTACGGCCTGGGCTTTAGGAAGTCACTTCGTCACTCTGAGCCCACATGTCTGCACTAACTGTCAGCCTCCCACCAGATAATATTCACGAAGCACGCTGTAAACATAAAACATTAATCCAAAACACTTCTCGTTCCAAAAAATCTAAATAAAAATGTTTTGACAGCCATTTAAAAACAACAGGCAAATAAAACCATATTCCTCCATGCTTTCCCTCTGCCAGTATTTACTTACGACACCATGCCATACTGAGACGCTGCTGCCTCATGCTGAGCAAAAAGGTGCAAACCAGGCTCTCTTCTGAAGAGGAGGAAAACTGGAGCTGGCTCCTCATTAAATCTCCAAACAGTCCACACAATGAGGTGCTTTCTCAAATAAGCTCCTTTCTTTGCGGTGCATAACAACGTGGAATAATACTCGGCCACAAAAAGGATGAAATCTTACCACTTGCAACAACATGCTAAGTGAAATGAATCAGACAGAGAAAGACACCATATGCTTTCACTTATATGTGGAAGCTAATAAACAAAATGAACAAACAAAACAGAAACAAACTCATAGGTATAGAGAGCAAGCTGATGGTGGCCAGATGGGAGGGAGGTTGGGGGACTGGGTGAAAAAGGTGAAGGGATTAAGAAGCACAATTGGCCCGGCCGGCATGGCTCAGTGATTGAACCAGGAGGTCACGATTCGATTCCTGGTTAGGGCACATGCCCTGGTTGCCGGCTCCATCCCCAGTGTGGGCGTGCAGGAGGCAGTCAATCAATGATTCTCTCTGTTCATTGATGTTTCTATTTCTCCCTTTCCCTTCCTCTCTGAAATGAATAAAAATATATGTTAGAAGAAGAAGAAGAAGAAGAAGAAGAAGAAGAAGAAGGAGAAGAAACTACAAAATAGAAAATATAGTCAACAATATTGTCATAGCTATGTATGGTGTTAGGTAGGTGCAAGGCTTATCAGGAGGCTCACTTTGTAAATCATATAAATGTCTAACCACTATGCAGTATACCTGAAATGAATACAATATCTTTTTCCCCCAAAAATGTATGTTTGTTATAGATATTATAAATTATTTTTCCAGAAAGTTTACATAAATTTATATCCTAATCAATAATGTGCAAATTGCTCATTTCAACAACATATTCATCAACACTACACTTCATCCAACATTTAATTTTTGCTGACCTGATATGAAACTAATACAATCTTGAATGTCAACTGTAATCTAAACTAATAAAAAGCGAAATAGTAAAATTAACCGTTTCTCCGAGACAGGGTAAGCCACGTCCACCAGCCAATCAGAGCGGCTGTATGCAAATTAGCCCAGCCAACATGGCGGCCGCCACTCACGGACCTGAGTAAACGTTTAGGCGGCGTCCGTTGCAGCAGGAGCGAAAGCGATACTGTTTTCGGCCCTTGGCGGGCAGGCTCCGAAACATGTTTCAATAATGTAACAATCATAGAATCCTCAGGAGCTGAGGGAACAGGCCTGGCCTGCCTTACTAAGAGTAACAAAGTCTCATTATAGACGCTGCGCTGCGAGGTGAAGCAGAGGAGGTTTCCTTACCTCAGCTTAAAGGAACAGAAACCTGCGTCCAGCCGGCCTTGCTGGGACATTGGGTCAATGGGAGCTGTGGGCAGCCTTAAAGCCCGTCACCCAGGCTGGTCAGGCACGCCAGCAGGTGGGCATCCCCCGAGGGGTCCCAGACTATGAGAGGGCACAGGCCAACCTGAGGGACCTCCCAGTGCACAGAGCGGCTGCAGGGCAGGACAGCGCAGGACCCAGGACCCGTGATGGGAAAGAGGCGGCAGGGTTGGAGGGCACCGCGAAGCGGGTAAGAGGCGGCAGGGTTTTAGGGCACCGGGAAGCGGGTAAGAGGCAGCAGGGTTGGAGGGCACCGGGAAGCGGGTAAGAGGCGGCAGGGGGGGGGTCTCGGCCTGCTTGGTGGCTGCCCAGGCCCTTTGCGGGGCATCGGAGAGCGGGAAAGCAAGGCTGCAGGGGCCGGGGT
>PVJC01046665.1:0-13230 GCA_004026665.1 Murina feae
GGCACATGCCCAGTTGTTCATTCAGTCCCCAGTTGAGGTGCGTACAAGATGCATCCAATCCACGTTTCTCACATAGATGTTGCTCTCATTCTCTCCCTCCTCTTCTCCTTTTCTCTCTCTCTCAAATCAATTAAAAAATCATGTTCAAAAAAATTAAATAAGATCTTCATTTCCACACAAATTTGCAGTGGATATATTTTCTGAATGCAAAGTATGCTCCCAGTAGCATTTTTATAACTCCCTGCAAGTTGATGGAAATTTCCATATTTAAAAGTCAATTTAAATATGGAATTAAGGAACTCTATCTTCAATTGGAAATAATTAATCTGCAATGCAATGACATGTTGAGGGTAAACAGCAACAAAAGACTCTAATAGAATTCAATAAACACCTTCCAAGTGATGAATATGCTCCATTAAAATCATATACTCGCCCTAGTCAGTTTTTCTCAGTGGTTAAGGTGTCAGCCTGTGGACAGAAAAGTCCCAGGTTTGATTCCCAGTCAAGGGTACATGCCTGGGTTAGGGCTTGATTCCCAGTAGGGGCCGTGCAGGAGGCAGCCAATCAATGATCTTCTCTCATCATTGATGCTTCTTTTTCTCTCTCCCTCCCCTTCCTCTCTGAGATCAATAAAATTGTATTTTTTAAAAAAAAACAAACATATACTCCTGAACTCCTATGAGTATTTGTTAGTTTTTATCTGTGTGAAAAGAAACTTTCCAAGATAAAATATATAACATGTCATTACAGATCAAGTTTAAACAAATAAACTTTTGCAACTGATTATGCCAATTTGATAAGCAATACTGAATTTCTACTCCAAAAATTACTCCCACAAAGAATTCCATTCTTCTCATTAGTAGGCCTCTCTCTCTCTCTCTCTCTCTCTCTCTCTCTCTCTCTCTCTCTCTCTCTCTCTTTCTTTCTCTCACACACAATACTCACTTATTATTCTTATACTGTAAATTTTGTCAGTAAAAATCTTGTGAAAATTTTCTCTCTCTCTAGTTATAATTATCTATAATTGATTTTCTCTCTTAGCCTGAAAATCCTAAAATATGTACTATCTGGCCTTTTACAGAAAAGTTTGCTGCCCCCTGCTGTAGAATAAGCAAGATAAATTTCCTTCAAGGTATGACCAGAAGAAACCAGAAACACCAATCAGAAAGGACATATGAATCCCTATGTTCATAGCAGCATAATTTACCATAGCTAATAGCCTAAGTGCCCATCAGCAGATGAATGGATTATAAAACTGTGGTACATCTACACAATGGAATACTATGCTGCTGTAAAAAGGAAGGAGTTCTTACCATTTGCATTAGAATGGATGGAACTGGAGAGCATTATGCTAAGTGAAATAAGCCATTCAATGAAAGAAAAATACCACATGTTCTCACTCATCTATGAATAATAATAATCATTATAAACTGGTGAACAAAAATAGAGACAGAGACAGAGCAGCATCAAACAGACTGTCAAATTACAGCAACAAGGACAGGGAGGGTTGAGGGGGGGTAATAGATCAACCAAAGGACTTTTAACCAATGGACACAAAACACTGGGGGGTAGGGGAGGCTTGGGGAAGGACAGGGGGAAAAAAGAGATATATGTACTAATCTTTGTAATACTTTATGTAATAATAATAATAATAAAAATGAGAGAAAAAGAAAGGTATGACCAGAAAGTTTTATATTCCCCTTTTTTATCCATTCTATTTCTTGACCACTTCTGGTAGGTGAATAGAAAGGAAAAGATAAATAAAAAAATTACCTTGACAGGAACAATAATACAATTTTAATTTAAATCCATGACAACATTTGGTCTAAAACACAGTAAAAGTTGACTGAGAAAAAAATGGAGTAAAAGAAGAAAATGACTTTTCAAGCAAAGGGAAATAGTGTAAAAAGCATGGCAAAATGAAACACCTAAAAACGCTGATGAAAGGTAGTAAAGGGCTTTGCATACTAAGTAGAGAGCTAAGATCCTCTCCTTTCGGAAAGAAGAGCCAAAAGAGAATGTTCTTAAGAAAGAAACCAAAACAACAGTGAGCCAGCACACGGAGAGACTAGCGTAATGAGAGACACGGGATTGAGGCTGCAGCTCTCATTGTTCCCTCTTCTCAACTTCAGGCCCAAATGTTATGCCACGTTTGTAGTGCTGACTAGATCCTGACACGTTAGAATCAACAGTCAACACTCATTTGTCACAGTCTGTTCTCTGTGCCCACAAAGGAGTCTAATCTTCCCTTACCCACAGCACTCTGTGGTGGCCAGAATCTTAAAGGAATCCCCATGATTCCCGATCCCTGATGCTCACACCTGTATTCTCTCCTACCCTTCCTTGAGCATGGACATGATCTATGATTTACATCTAGCCAACAGATTAGATGAAAAATAAAAGGATTTTGCAGATGTAAGTTAGGTCCTAAATCAGTTGACTCTGAGTTCATCAAAAGAAGCTGTGAGCAGCCTCTAGCCAATAGCCAGCAAAAAAATACCAGGCCCTCAGTCATAGAGCCACCAGGAAACGAATTATGACAACACTGTGACTGAGCTTGAAAGCAGATTCTCTCCCCCAGCCGAGCCTCCAGAGAAGAGTGCACCTTTGCCAAAACCATGATTGCAGCTTGTAGAACCTTGGGCAGAGCACCCAGCTAAACTGTGCCAGGGCTCCAGACCCCCAGACACTGTTCTCCAGACAAGTTATCTTTTCCATGAATGGTTTGCCACTAGCTTTTTATGTTGTGGATTAAATTTAGTTACCTATAATACTGCTCCTTTCTGTTTGGCAAACTTCTACTCCGCTTTTACAGTTGCTTCTTTTCAGAGGTTGTCCCTAACTCCTCTGATGAAGCCCCTCTCATCTGGTTTTTCAAAGATGCTGATATCTTTTTATAACTATTGCCAACAGTGAATTATAGGTACTGTTTATAGCAGGTTTCATGGCCCATGAGGGAGAAATAATCATCTTTGTAACCTAGTGCCTAGTGTAGAAACACGCTACAAAAAGTTCAGTAAATGTGTAGTGACTTAAGTAAAAGGCAGTAAAGAATCGTAAGACAGAGAGCACAAAAACCAATAGGTTACCTACTCTGATTTCTAAATGTTGTTTTGCCTAGCTAAGTACCTTTAGGTTGTATCCTTCTAATTTTATTAAGTAATATACCTCCTCTCTCTGCCCTTTAATAGAGTAGAAAAACAAGACTGGAGAAGTAAGATTTCTATACCTTTAAGCAGCAGAGTTAAATTCTGAAAAAAGCTAGTAATTTTAGATTCAATCCTTTCTATTATAATAACACACTATTATAATAAGGCTCTAATCTAGTAGGCATCTTAAAGTTTTGTAATGTTATAGAAATAAATCTTTTGTATGAAAAACCTTATTCCATAAAGAAATTTCAGCCCTGGCAGGTATTACTCAGTTGGTTGAGCATCATCCAGTGCTGGTTCAATTCCCAGTCAGCGCACATACTCAGGTTGAAGGTTTGATCACAGATAGGGGCGTATATGGGAGGCAGCCAATTAATGTATCTCTTACATTGATGATTCTCTCTCTCCTCTCCCTTCATCTCTCTCTAAAAATCAATAAAAACATTTTTTTAAAAAGAAATTTCAGTTTTAAAATTATTCTCTAAGTATTAATCATATAAAGGGTAATTTCAGAATCACATACCTGGGGCCTCAGGAATAGAGGAGAATGCATGAAATTTAGTCAGTCATGTGAATATAACAGATTATTTTGATAAAACAGGGTAAACATAAAGGTTTGGGGAGTGTATTATATGACGTTATCCTTTTCTAAGTGAAACATGCAAATGAAAACCTATTTATTTACCTTAAAGATTCAGATAATGGTGTTAAAGTGCCATCTCCCCTGTCTACTACACGAAAGAAATTCAACTGCTCTCCTTCTCGGTATACCAAAAATGTAACTTGTTTGTGGTAGGAGGTCTTCTCCCAGACCTCATCTTGACTGGAATCCATGTACTCAGCCATCTCCCTAAGTGGGTCTTCCATAGGAACTACAAATGGAAAAATTGATAAACAAGCTTTCAATTTATATCAAGGTTTATGCATCTTGGTATAGTGACAGGACATATTATTATGAATTTGAACAATAACCCTGTGCATACTATATATATATATAATATTCCTCAAAAAGTTTCTGGTCTTTTATAGTTAATATAGCACTCCCTAAGTTCTATTAATATGAAAAATGAAATGCATTATTGTGTTGTTAGGTACAAAGATACACAAGGTTTTTCCTATACCGCTAGCCTGTATAGTTGCTGACTCTATGATATAATTATCTATGATTGCTTTCACTTGACACCTCTGCTTCCTATATTTTCCAATATAGTTCCATCAACCAACAATTAAAAGCAATATAAATCTCACTTAGTTTATATTAAAAAATAAACACACACTTAATTAGGAGACATATTAGAAGTGAGAAGCAGCTGAATCGTTCTTTCTGGTTTTATATAGAGGCTGAATCCTCTTAGAGCTGTTTCTTGATGTGCACTCAGGTAATTACAAGTACACAGTAATTCAGAAGCAAGGGGGCTACTTAAGTACTGAAACTGCCATGGGTATAATGATCAGAAAGTTGTTTGTTAAAAGCATCTTCTCAGGAGCCGAGTTGTTCTCGAATAGAATACATCCATTTGCCCAGGCAGAGCACAGGACTGGGGCAAAGCCCTCACTACTGATGGGCCCCAGAAGTCAAAGATGTCCTCAGGTTTGAATGATATTACAACCTGCTCTTGTCCACTGCAGCCACAGATTCTGCTCCTGTGGTGGGAATTGGCCGAAGAGATTGCTGGCTCATAGGGTGAATGTTCTAAAAGCCTCTGAACTCCACACTTGGTTGTCTAAGTAATGGTTACAGGAAATAAAATAGTTCCCAAAGCCATTCTCATGACAAGCTGAAGAAACACTTGTTCTTTCCTAAAAAGAAGCAATAATTTCTCAAAGTTCATAACTCTCATTCAAGTCATTTTTATCAGCTGAGAGAAGAACAAGAACCAAGTCATTATTTCTCTAAAATTGCTTTCCACGGGCAACACATACCCAAAGAGGACACATAGCATCCGGCTGAAATTAACCAACCGCCTCAGAGCTCACCTTTTAAAGAGCACTATTCTTTTAAAAAATTATTGTAAGAAATGTTGAACTCTGAAAGTAACAAGGTAAAAACATTAAAGAGGTTCTCATGTCCTAAATTCAATTCCACCACTACTAAAACACAAAAATGTTAGAAATACAACAGGATTTAGTTCATTTCATGAAAATGTTTGGGGCCTGGCCAGTGTGGCTCCGTAGCTGAGCACTGACCTATGAACCAGGAGGTCATAATTCAGTTCCCAGTCAGAACATATGCCCTGGTTGTGGGCTCAACCCCCAGTGTGGGCTGTGCAGGAGGCAGATGATCAATGATTTTCTATCATCATTGATGTTTCTATCTCTTAATCCCTCTCCCTTCCTATCTGAAATCAATAAAAAATAGTTTTTAAATGTTCAGATATTTTAATTGACTCTTTGATAGACACAAAATGCATTAATATTAAAAGACATTTTTAAAACAAGTTCTTGCCAGTTTTAAGTTAATGATATATTTTCCACATTATGTTCATGAGAAATAAAAACCTATGCTATTGTCATTACTAATGCCACATGAAAGCCTTACTTAAACCAACATAGTGTGCCTTTCTTAGGGAAGCACTGGGATTTCATATGCTTATACACATATGTATGTACACACATTTTCATAACAGAAAAATCACTTAGATTACATCAGGTATAAAACACTGTATATATAGTTTAAGATAAAATTTAGTTTTAGGAAAGAAAGTATTTTCTATGTTGTTTTAATAATGGTGCATTAAAGAAAATTTAAGCTAAATATTACTTACTGGAACTCAGATGATAAAGGTACTTTCTAAACCATAAGACTAAGTAGCTAAAAAACATGGTTTTTCAAATACCATATGGAGAAGTTTTATATCTGGGTTCACAAAGATTTTAATGAGGTAAGGTAGACAACATCAAGCTTTTAATTTTAAAAACATTGATTTGATAAAGGCAAAATTAAAAACTTAATTTAAAATATTAAAAAACACATAATTTCTAAGTGCTGATTTTTCCATTTACAAATAAGGCACAAAATGTTGTAGGGGAAAAAAGTATTACAAAGCTTCAACTCCCAAAGGGTAGTGATGCATTTCATTTCACATTTTTATGTTTAAAAATACATATACTTCTATGTATGAATCTGTAGCTCTTACATACTTGCTCATAAACATAAAATAATTTTATTCCTAGTAAGAAAAATAGCTGCTCTGACGAAACCCTGGTTTAAAGAAAATAGTATACACAAATAACCAACTTTCAAAAATATAATACAGTGAGTTCACATGTCATTAAACACTGTATAATTCTATCTTATAATAATGACCCAGGAAACGCTTTAGGGTCTTGCACTACCCTCAGAATCAGTACTACAGACATCAACTTATGTCACATATGAGAATTTCATGTTAATAGACAGCCCCTAATATTAGGAGTGCTAATGAATCAGCTTTAACATTATTTTCATCTTTTCTAACTTATCCAAAAGAGTTAAACAGCAAAAATAACATATCTCTCAAAATCCTCTTGAAGTAGTTAGGAACAAGATGGTAATGCCTTTATTTTTTAACTAAAATTTGAAGCATGGAGATAAAATGTGACTTGTGGAAGAAATAAGCCAGCAGTGGACTCAATGCTTAATTTGGTTTTCTGGTTAAAGAAGGCTCAAACAACTATAAAGTCCTTCCCCAAAATGAGGACTGCTCCAAGCAGTCTCCAGGAGCCTGCTCGGGTGGGATTCATGTGGCATACCTGAATCATGGACCAATGTAAACACTCTCATTTCTTCCCATGCTTAGAACTTTCTCATGGATCAAGTCCCTGCTCACATTTCCTCCCAGGGTCCTTCCCCAATCCTCCTATCACCCTGCCTCCACAGACTCTATCACATTACCCTGTTTCCTCCCTCCATGCATTTATGACTGCTTCAAATGACATCCATTTCTTACACTTATTGTGGGGACCTTCATGAATTAGGGACATTTTCTCCCATAAAATACTGCACTGAACATCTAGTAGGTGCTCAAAATGTAATTTGCTGAATGAATGAATGAATGAGTGAATGAATGAACAAATGAATGAACTCCCAAGGACTGCCACATTCTGAAGAAGGATTCAACAGGGCCATGACAATATCCATGACACCCAAATACATCATAGACAAGGCTAACAGATATCCAAGAAGTTTCTACAAAAATCATTACCTCAGGCCCACCTGGTGTGGCTTAGTGATTGAGTGTTGACCCATGAACCAGGAGATCACAGTTTGATTCCTCATCAGGGCACACACCCGGGTTGTGGGCTCGGTCCCCATTAGGGGACATGAAGGAGGCAGCCAATCAATAACTCTCACTCTCCCTTCCTCTCTGAAATCAATAAAAAAATATATTTTTTAAAAAACATGGCCCCAGGAATTAAAGAATCAGTGGATGAAAACAAACAAGACTAGAGTGAACCTAATCACAATAACAACATATTTGTATTATGCCATTCCATTTCCCTTCCCTATGTTGATGAGGCTTATTTTTAGTTATTTATTTTTTTAAAATATTTTTATTGATTTCAGAGAGGAGAGAGAGAGAGAGAGAGAGAGAGAGAGAGAGAGAGAGAAAGAGAGAGAGAGAGAGAAACATCAATGATGACAGAGAATCATTGGCTGCCTCCTGCACCCCCCTACTGGGGATCCAGCCTGCAACCCAGGCACATGCCCTTAACTGGAATCAAATTCAGGACCCTTCAGTCCACAGGCCAACGCTCTATCCACTGAGCCAAACCAGCTAAGAGATGAGGTTCATTTTTAAATCTCCATGGATGGAATCATGAATCAGTAGACTTTCTAATATATGAGTTCCTGCCACTATTCGTTTAGGCTTTAAAGAACAATGCCTATAAAAACAAATGTGGTGCCCTAACTGGTTTGACTCAGTGGATAGAGCGTCAGCCTGCGAACTCAAGGGTCCCAGGTTCGATTCCGATCAAGGGCATGTACCTTGGTTGCGGGCACATCCCCAGTGGGGGGGGGTGCAGGAGGCAGCTGATCGGTTTTTCTCTCTCATCGATGTTTCTAACTCTCTATCCCTCTCCCTTCCTCTCTGTAAAAAAATCAATAAAATATATTTCAAAACAAACAAAAAACACACAAATGTGGTTCTTCTACACCCAAGAGCAGAAAGAGAACCTTACTACAAAACATAAAAACACCAACTGGCTTAAAGACTGTTATTGTGAAAGTCCTTAATATACATATTTTTAACATATGCCTACCTCTTCTAGTATTTATAGGTCCACCACGCATAGCCAGCACCAGCTTCAAGGTACAGCCTTCTGAAATGCTGTGGATAATTAATAAAAAAATAAACCACAATCATCAAATTACACTCACTGTTAAATATGTATATAAGTATTGCTGCTTTCCCAGGCACAGTGCCTGTCCTCTAAAAATAGATATAGCAATGTGCACAAAATGTTATAAAATGTTAATTTATTTATTTCTTAAATAATAAAATAGTGAAGTTTTCATAATCCTTAAATATGACATTACATCTCAGAATAAAAGTATTGGGAAGGATCTGTGACCATGTAGTTTAACCTCTTTATTTTACATGTAAGGGAAAAAGAGGCCCTAAGAAAAAGAGATTCTTATTCAAGACCCAAAGTATTAGAAAACAGCAGATATATTTAGTCAAATAGGAAACAGAAAAACAGCAAATCTACAAGGTCTCCCAATGCTATTCCAGCTATTCCATATTGCCTTTTTGCTCTTATCTTGAGAGTGAAAATTTATGTGAAAAATGGGAGGGAAAAGGCAAAATGTCAGACAGTATATCTGCAATCACAGGTATGCACAGTCCCACTTAGTAATGGCAGAAGGGCTTAATGAAACATGAAAGACTTGGTGAAGAGTGATACTCTCGCACTCAATCTTGTGAAAATGGAAAGAAAAGGAACCTAGTCAGGTGAGAATTGGGTTAATGTTCAAAGAAAGAAGCAAAGAATGCAAGATCAGAAGAGAAAGGTCTAAAAGGAAGGAGATTAATAGCTTACAGTGAATAATGAAAAAGTAAAACAAAGATTCAAAGGGCAAGGACCAGGTAATATGGGTAATACTGAGCCAACACATCTTTTTTTAATTGAATGTATTGGGGTGACATTGGTTCCCCAAACCAAAAAGGTTTCATGTGTACAACTCAGTAAAACATCATCTGCAATATTAGCAAATCGGATCCAAAAAGATCACACACCATGATAAAGTGGGACTTATTCCGGGGATGCAAGACTGGTAAAATATCCACAAATCAGTAAATGTGATACATCACATAAACAAATTGAGAGATAAATATCACATGATCATATCAATAGATGCAGAAAAAGCAGTTGTCAAAATGCTACACCCTTTTTTGATAAAAACTCTCAGGAAAGTGGGAATATAGGGATCATAACTCAACGTAATAAAGGCCATATATGACAAACATACAGCCAACATAATACTCAATGGTCAACAACTAAAAGCTTTTCCCTTAAGAAAAGGAACTAGACAAGGATGTCCACTTTCACCACTCTTATTCAACATAGTATTGGAAGTCCTAGCCACAGCAATCAGACAAGAAGAGATAAAAGGCATCCAAACTGGAAAGGAGGAAGTAAAATTCTCATTACTCGCAGATGACATGATATTGTACATAGAAAACCCTACAGATTCTACCAGGAAACTACTGGACTTAATAAATTCGGCAAGGTAACAGGATACAAAATCAACATCTAGAAATCAATGGCATTTTTATACACCAATAATGAACTTTCAGCAAGAGAAACTAAAAAAAAATCCCATTTACCATTGCAACAAAGAAAATATGATACCTAGGAATAGACTTAACTAAGGAGGTAAGAGACCAGTACTTGGAAAACTATAGGACATTGAAAAAATAAATAGAGGAAGATACAAAAAGATGGAAACATATACCATGTTCATGAATTGGAAGAATTAACATCATTAAAATGTCTATACTACCCAAAGCAATATATAGATTCAATGCAATCCCTATTACCAGTAAAATAACATTGGCACACTTCACAGAACTAGAATAAATACTCCAACAATTTATATGAAACCATAAAGGTCCCAAATAGCTGTGGCAGAAAGAAGAGAAAGAAGAACAAAGTTGAAGGGATCAGAATACCGGATATCAAACTATATTACAAAACTATTATGACCAAATCAGCCTGGTACTGGCACAAGAACAGCATATAGACCAATGGATCAGACAGAAGCCCAGAAATTGACCCACACCATGCAGTTAATTAATAACTGACAAAGGAAGCAAAAACATACAATGGAGTAAAAACAACCTCTTCAACAAATGGTGCTGGGAAAATTGGACAGACACATGCAAAAAAATGAAACTATACCATCAACTTACACCACACACAAGAACAAACTCAAAATGGATAAAAGACTTAAATGTAAAGGATGAAATCATAACAATCTTTGAAGAAAACATAGGCAGTAAAATCTCAGACATCTCACGCAGCAGAATTTTTGCCGATACATCTCTTAGGGCAAAGGAAACTAAGGAGAAAATAAACAAATGGGACGACATCAAAATAAAAAGCTTCTGCCACAGCAAAAGAAACCATCAACAAAATGAAATGGGAACCCACTGAATGGGAGAACATATTTGTCAATGATACATCTGATAAGGGGTTAATATCCCAAACACATAAAGCACCCATACAACTCAACAAAAGGAAGACATACAATTAAATTAAAAAATGGGCAGAAGAGCTGAAGAGACATTTCTCCATAAAGGAAATACAGATGGCCTAGAGACACATGAAAAAAAATACTCAAAAGTCACTATTCATCAGAGAAATGCAAATTAAAACCACAATGAGGTATCACCTTACACCTGTCAGAATGGCTATCATAAAAAAATCAACAAACAACACATGCTGGCAAAGATGTACAGAAAAGGGAACACTAGTTCACTGCTGGTGGGAATGCAGACTGGTGCAGCCACTATGGGAAACAGTACAGTTTCCTCAAAAAATTAAAAATGGATTTTCTGTTTGACCCAGTGATCCCACTTCTGGGAATATATCCTAAAAATCACGAAACGTCAATCAGAATATATGCACCCCTATGTTCATAGCAGTGTTATTTACAATAGCTAAGATTTTTTTTTAACAGCCCAAGTGCCCATCAGTAGATGAATGGATAAAAAAGCTGTGGGACATTTATACAATGGAATACTATGCACCTATAAAAAAGAGGGATCTCTTACCCTTTGGGACAGCATGGAGGACCTGGAAAATATTATGCTAAGTAAAATAAGCCAGACAGAGAAAGGAAAATATAACATGATTTCACTTATTTGTAGACTCTAATGAGCAAAATAAATTGACCAATAAAATAAGACCTGAAGCATGGAGGCATGAAACAGATTGACATATCTTGAGGTGGGGTTGGGTGAATAAGAAGAGATAAATCACAGAACTTATACACTTATATGCATAGCCCATGGACATGGGCAATAGGGTGGTAAAGGCCTAGGAGGGGGGGTATTGGGGCTGGGAGGAGGGGGTAAAGGGGGGTAAATGGGAGGCATCTATAATACCATCAAACAACAAAAAATACACATTAAAAAATAATAATTGGCGAAAAACAAAACAAAACATTATCTGCAAACTGCATTGTGTATCCATCACTCCAAGCAAAATCTTTCTGTCTCCATTTTCTCCCCCTTTGCCCACCTCTACCTACCCCCCATGCTCCTTTCCCTCTATTACCATACTGTTGTCTGTGTCTGTATGGTATGTATATAAGTTTTTTGGCTAATCCCTTCACCTTCTTTCATCCAGTCCCCACTTCCCCTCCCCTCTGACAGCTGTCAGTCTGTTCCACGTTTCCATGCTTCTGTTTCTGTTTTGTTCAACAGTTTATTTAGTTCAAGATTTACACTGAAATCTAGAAAACAGAACTATTCAGAAGAGACATGATCCATGGATTCAGAAGAAAAACAATGGTGCTATATGAAGTTGCAATACTGAGCATCTATAAAACAATTAATATGCAATTACACTCACTTGTAATCATTCAAGCAATAATCATCTTCAAGTTCCACGTTATTCCAAATTAAGTGCTGCTGACAGATGGGAATACCTTAGGGGAAGTTTATAAAAAATGGTTTAAAATGCAATAGAATCTTCTTAAAAGTATAACACAAAGCTACTTATGAAATCAAAATAATAACAATAACAAGAAATTAAACACACTTCTATATTGAGTGCTAAACTAAAATTTACAGAATCACAGGTAAAAGACATAACTAAACACAGATGTAGTCCAATCCACTCACTTTTAAAAAGAACAGTATGTTTCAGTAACTCTCTAACCTTGAAACTGGAAGACAGTTCTAAACGCTGCAAAGTACAGTCTTCATTCAAGGTTAAAAGTATGAGTGGGAATGAGTAAAATGGATAAAGGCAGTTAAACGTACAAATTCCCAGCCATAAAATAAGTCATAAAGATGTAATGTATGACATGGGGACTAGAATAATATCGTGTTGTATATCTAAAAGTTGCTAAGAGAAAAAAGAAAGAAAAAAGAAAAGTTGCTAGGAGAGATCTTAAAAGTTTTCATCACAGGAAAAAAACTTTTGCCCTGGCCAGGTAGCTTAGTTGGTAAGAGTGCTGTCCCAATATGCCAAGGTTGCAGGTTTGATCCCTAGTCAGGGCACATACAGAAATCAACCAATGAATGTATAAATAAGGGGAATGACAATTTGATGCATCCCTTCCCCCCTTCCTCTCTCTAAAAATCAATCAATAAAATTTGTAATTAAAAAAAGAAAAAACTTTTGTAACTTTATGCTGATGGATATTAACTACCAGTAGACTTATTGTGGAAATCATTTTGCAATACATACAGGAGAAACAAGATGGCAGCATAGGGTAGACACTGTAAATGCAGCCGTGAACAACTATTTCAGAAAAACCTCGAAAAGAACACACGGACACCACTCGCACCCACAGGAAGGCTGGCTGAGTGAAAATCCTACAACTAGAGAAGAGTCTGAGACTCAGAGGAGCAGCGGAAGC
>PVJC01046666.1:0-13227 GCA_004026665.1 Murina feae
CTCTCCCTATTTCCCTCAAAGCAGGACATAAATTTGTAAGTGTCCTCTCTCCTCTCTTTACCAGGAAGGACAGAAGTTAATCATTGCAGATGCTGTACCTTTGTTAGCCCAATGATGACACTGGAGGAATTTCCACAAAAATTTTTACTAACTGGCCTTTACCTTGCATATATTTGCCTTCCCACAATTTGCTGTTCTAAAAACTCAGTCCTTTTCTTTTATTTGGTAAGATGTTGCATAAAAGCCCAAGTTCTAACCATCCCTTTGAGTTACTAATTTCTGAGTGTCCCAGGTGTATAAATGATACACATGTTAATAAACTTCTGGTTTTTTTTCCTCTTGTTAATCTGTATTTTGTCAGTATAATATATAAGGTCCAGCCAGAGATCCTAGGATGGTAGAGGGGAAAAAGATTTTGTTTCTTTTCTTACATGACAAATATCAGAAAATGTATACTGAGAGTCCCATAAACAGGGTAGTTCTGGCATAGAGAGGACCAAGAGCTAGTTTCCTCATTTACTAGCTGCGCTTGCTTAGTCAGACCACAGGCTTCATTGAGCCCTGGTTTCTCCAGTTAAATGTTTTTTTGGGAAGATGGAGGAGTGAAACAAGAGTTAAATAAGATAGGTGATGGTAATAAATTACTTTAGATTGTGTTACAGAAGCAAGTAATGCCTGAAACTCAGGGCCATCAGTGGCTTAGCACAACCAAAGTGAATTTAGATGTGGGTCAGTAGGGATTCTCCTCTTTCTGGACACTCTGGGATCCATATTTCCATCATCTTGTGACATAGCCTCAACACAAGGCCTCTATAATTATTGAAGAAAGAACAGAGGATGATATATTTTTAATGTTTAGACCTGGGAGTGGCTTATGTCACTTCTACACATCCTCCACTAGCCAGCACTAAGTCCCATAGCCCCAATAGAACTTCAAAGTAAACTGGAAAATGTAATTTCTCAACTGTCCAGAAAGAAAAAAGAATAACATGAGATTTTGTGAAATAATGGCATTGCCTTTATCACATGTAAGTATAAATGTGTGTTTTTTAAAAAATTAATTAACTTATTAAAAAATTTTTTATTGCTTTTTAGAGAGAGAGAGGAAGGGAGATGGAGAGAGAGAAACATTGATCAACTGTCTTTGCACACCCTCTAGAGGGGATTGAACCCACAATCCAGGCATGTGCCCTGACCTGGAATCGAACCAGCAACATTTCCATGCATGATGCCCAACCAACTGAGCTACACCAGCCAGGGCAGTAAATGTATTATTTTGTTTTTTATTTTTTGTTTTTTTTTTTTTATAAAATACTACCTCTAGCTTTTCTCTGGTAATGATGATTTGAAGTGATTAAAATTGGGAGGGAGAGATAGGGGTGGGGGGAAGGAGTTAGCAAGCAAAGGATATGTATGAGCCACAAGATGGATAATGCTCTTCTGAATAATCTTAACTAATAAAAGCGTAATATTGAAATTAACCATTTTTCCGGGATGGGGGTAAGCCATGCCCACCAGTCAATCAGAGCAACTGTATGCAAATTAGCCCAGGCAAGATGGCGGAGGCCCCAACCCCAGGGTCCAGCAGGGCAGACGAAAGACCTCTCTCTGCCTCAGGATCCAGGAGCAAGCAAGCCGGTAAGCTCTTCCTGTCTGCCCCCCACCCCTCCCCAAGAGCGAGCCTGCAGGGAAGCAGCCTGTCCGGAGGCAGCGGCCTGCAAAGCCCCAATGGCAATGGCCGGGCAAACCCACCAGAGGCTTGAGCCTCCGGTGCAGGTGCCCTGGCCCTGGGGCGGTTTGCAGGCGGAAGCTGGGGGCGGTTAAGAACCAGAGGTCCTGGATTGTGAGAGTCCCCAAGAACTCCATATTGGAGAGGGTGCAGGTTGGGCTGAGGGACCGTCACCCCACCTCCCCCAACCCCCTAGTCCCCCCCCCCCCCCCCCGGCCGCGTGCACGAATTTCGTGCACCGGGCCCCTAGTAGGGATATAATTGCTCTTTTAGGAGGGCACAGAAAAGAGGCTGGAGGAGTGAGAGTGGGAGAAGAAGATGGAAGGTTTAGGGACTAGGGATTGGAAAGAGATGAAATATCTTAGTTGGTAAAGTTCACAGTTGTGATGAAAGTGTGGCTGGATAAGAAAACTTCATGTCTGAACTAAAAGCGAATGCCATTTTTAAGAGACAACAATTTTGTAATCAGCAGAAAAGTAAAGTTTACAATATTCAGCTGAGGCAAGCAGCTCCAGAATGAAGATCTTTTCTGCAAATAAAAAGAAAGAGCTATGCTGGAAATTACTTGCAAGTTAAATGTTAAGGAGAAAAGGTGGTAATAAATGGAGATTTGCAGCGTGACTCATGCAAGTTAGAAAAATTAAACCATGTCTTATCTTCTGACATTCAAAGACATGGAACAAGCACTCTGGGGACCAAGGATCTGCCGTGAAATATATCACCTTTCTAAGACAAAAACCCTCCAAGCCAGAAGTCTTTAAGAAGGATAAATGCAGGCCTTTGTGCAGGGAAGGAAAAATAATTTTTCTCTTACCCTTTTAATTCTCTGCAGAGCCTTTTATAACAAAAGACCAATTAACAAGAGATAAAGACATAGACGTTTATATGCCTGGCACATAGGGAATAATGAGGAACTCCCTGAGATGGTTTAGAACTCCAGCTTAAACACCATGTTTATTGAAGACAAAAGGAAGAAGGTTATGGGGAGGCAAGTTATGGGGAGGTTACCAGGAAAAGCATGGTAAACAAGGGTAAGGTTTATTGTGCAGTTTTAAGGGGTGCCTTTTTCATTAATATAGTCTCTTGTGGTTTAGAATCAACCTTTCCTTTCTGGTTCAAAAAGAGAGACACCCTTGAAAAATGGAGATTTCCTTTATAAATGTCATAGTCTCTTGTAAAGGGGTAATTGTTCTCAGAGCTTCTCTATGTCTGCTGTTTCTCAAAATAATCAGCTCAAAAAACTCCTTATGCCAAAGCAGCATATTTTGGGGTCATATATTTTGCTGCCCTTTCTTACATATACCTCCTTGACCTTTCTGAGATTCTCTCTGACTACCTCCTTGCTCAAACTACTCCAGCCACACTGGACACTCTCTGTTCCTCCGATATTCCAGCTATGTTCCAGCCTCCTGGTACCTTCTCTAGCTCTTCTCTCAGACTAGAAAGCTCTTCCGTGCCACCTGATGTCCGCTCTGCTGACTCCCTCACCTTCTCAATCTATTTAATACCTTCATTTATGGAAAATATTGACTTAAAAATATTTTTGTTGATTTCAGACAGAAAGGGAGAGGGAGAGAGAGAGAAAAAAAAAATCAATGACGAGAGAGAATCATCGATTGGCTGCCTCCTGCACGCCCTCCAATGGGGAAAGAGCCTGTAACCTGGTTCATAGGTCAAGGATCAGCCTCCTGGATCATAGGTCAATGCTCAACCACTGAGCCATGCCAGTTGGGCCAAAATATTGACTTTTAAAGCAATTTCTTTGGAAAGTTTTTCTTATCTTTTAAAATGAGCAGACTCTTGCAAAGAACCCAAGCTTCAGTTTCTGCTTAAGAACCTTGGGGTGGAGATAAAATAGGGACAAGCACCCCCTACCATCTTTCCTTACCCAGCCTGTTTGAAAGAGGACCTGTTTGGACAATGGTGCTTAGTGAGATAATTTCTGTTGCTGTTTGTGAAGGGCTTAGCTTTGCCTCATGTTCTTCTTTGGTGTTTAAGAACTTGGACGTTTTAGAATGCATTTTTCAAATTAAATACAGGATTTTAATTGCTTTGATGCGATACAAGGGGACAGAAAAAAAGGCCGGTAAAAATGACTTTTGAGCTATAGTGGAACAGCTACTGAGCCCTTGTGGGAACACAAATACATATGAAAAGAGTCCACATTTTATATATAAATTACACCTTACATTTTATACATAAATCACACCTTATACAAAATTATATTTTGATGTTTGTGGAGTAGTTTATTTTTAAATTAAAAATTTTTTTTCAAGAGGATGGTTGTTTTAAAATGTCTTCTCTGCCAAGCCAGTGTAGCTCAGTGGTTGAGGGTCAACCTATGAATCAGGAGGTCACGGTTTGATTCCCAGTCAGGGCACATGCCCGGGTTGTGGGCTCGATCCCCCGTATGGGGCGTGCAGGAGGCAGTTGACCAATGGTTCTCTCTCATCAATTGATCTATCTCTCTTTCCTTCTCTTTCCTTCTCCCTTTCTCTCTGGAATCAATAAAAATATATTTAAAAATAAAATAAAATGTCATCTCTGTCCTAGATACATGTGGGATGAATGAATGCCCAAATTCTCCTTTTTGCTGCAGTGGCTAGTTAGCCCAGGCATTGAGGGTGGAATCTGCATTTGTTTAGCAATCCCTTCAATTCCTTGGTATGAAGAGAGCCATTTATCCCCTAAGTATAGGTTTGGAGAACACTTTTGCATCATGCAGTTATATTCCAGACGATCTGAGGGTATGAGTAAGAGGTAAACTTAGTAACAGTGGCCTGGTGCCTCAGGCTCTACGTCCTGAACCACCTGTCTGCTGTTTAACACGTAAGCCCATGCTCTCCACTGGGCATTCTATCAAAATTGGTTGCATTGCCAGGTCCTCGTTACTAATTTTAATGTGGTCAAACTATGTGAGAGCAGTGGGACGTATATTCATAATTGTGCTTCAACTTGTATTTATTTATTCATAACATTGGTAGATTTATTATGGTAACATAATAAATTCATAACATTGGTAGCTTTATTATGATGTCAGCTGTAATTAATAGCTCCTCTATGATGTACTTACTTTGGCACAATGATCAGAATTTTAGTAAGCAAACTGATGAGAATATTTATCTTGTGTTGAATCTGGTTATTTTGCTCTATAGCTTGGGATAGAATTGCCCCTCTTATTCAACAATGCTAGTTAGTAGTAGTCATAGATACATTTTACATTGAGAACAACAAGCTTAAGGGTTTTTTCTTGAGGTGAGAGATATGGGGTTGCCATTCGTGATGGGGAAGTTACTTGTGTTACCCACCCCCTCCCTGAATTCTGACTCTAATCAGATGAATTGTCCACCATTGCCAGTAACACATTTCTCTAGCAGAAGTCTCCTAACTTGTCTTCCTCAGAATTTAGGCAGAGTAGTACTGAAGCAACCTGCTGTCAGGCAAGAGAATTATTTCTGAAAGGACCCCCAAGGAAAGGAATACCCTTTTTCCTTGAGTAACCCACTCCTGTGCATTATACGTTCAAGTTTTGGCAATAAGAGAGCCTACTTGGCTCCCCACATGGAATGGCTGGGAGGCCTGGAGTGCTGGGTGGCTCGTGGCTCCCAAGATAGAAACATTCAGCCCAAAATGGAAGAATTGTGAACAGGATAAGAGAAGCAAGGGTAGGGCAGAGAGGGCAGGCAAAGTCAAATTAACTTAAGAAGCAATTAAAACTTAAAAAGCAATTAAAACTTAAAAAAGAAAGCAATTTAAAGGTTAAGTCTTACCAGAGAAAAAAAATTACAGTTTCAAGACTGGGTAGAAAATTACTATTTCCCAATCTTCAAAGTGTCTAAAATTTTATCTTTTTAAAATTTCACATGTTACTGGTTAAATGGCAAAGAAGCAAGACCCTGAGGCAATTATTATTCATAGACATGAATGTCTAATTTTTCAAATGTATTTTTTATTGTTGATAGTATTACAGATATTTCCCATTTATACTCCTTCTCTCCCCTCCCAGTCCCTACCCACCTCAGGTCTTCACTACCATATTGCCCATGTCCAGGGACTATACATATAAGTATACTAGAGGCCCAGTTCATGAATTTGTGCACCATTGGGGTCCCTCAGCCTGGCCTGTGCCCTCTTGCAATCTGGGACCCCTCAGGGGATGTTAAACTGCCGGTTTTGGCCCAATCCCCGACGGCCAACTCGAGGGATCCCACTGGTGCACGAATCCATGCACTGGGCCTCTAGTATGCATATAAGATCTTTGGTTACGCTCTTCCCGCCCTCCCCCATCTCCCCTTCCATCTGAGATTTATCAGTCCGTTGCATGTTCCCATGCCTGTATGTTGAGCATCTGTCCCCTGGTGGTCAGTGCATGTCATAGCTACCGGTAGAATGGTCAAACAGTTGAACAGTCAAACAGTCACTTAGGTTTTTGTATCTATAGATACATTCTTTGGTTTATCTCTTCTTGTACCCCTAACCCCATATTGAGGTATGTCAGTCTGTTCTATGCTTCCCTACTTCGGGTCTCATTTTGTTGGTCAATTCATTTTATTCATTAGATTCCACAAATAAGTGAGATCATGTGATATTTGTCTTTCTCAATTTGGCATATTTCACTTAGCAAACACATGGGACCTCATCAAAACAAAAAGCTTATGCACAGCAAAAGAAACCACCATCAAATTGAAAAGGGAGCCCGCTGTATGGGAGAACATATTTGCCAATGATACATCTGATAAGGGGTTAATATCCAAAATATATAAAGTACTCATACAGCTCTACAAGAAGAAGACAAACAATACAATTAAAAAATGGGCAGAAGATCTTTTCTCCAAAGACAACATACAGATGGCCAAGAGACACTGAAAAAATGCTCAAAGTCACTAATCATCAGAAATGAATGTCTAATTTTTACAGCATTGTCAGCTGCCTGGAAGAAGGAGTATATAGTAATCAACAAAGAAAACAGAACAGGAGTCTGAGATGCCCTGCTTCCATCAACCACCAACATGCTAAACACATGTCATCATTATATATTTATTTAAGTTTATGATAGAAAAGGTAGGGCATACCATAAAAATAGCCTAGAATGAATGTCTGTTAATTAGTGTTCTTCTTCAGCACTTTTTGATGACCCCAGGACTGGACCAACCCATTTTGGGGGTTTTGGGTAGTTGTCCAATGAAACTCAGGATGTATCTGGGCCCTTTCATATGGGATCATTCAAGTCAGCCCATGTTGAGATCACCAGCAGCTGTGGGAGAGAGGGGGGGGGAGGGAGAGAGGGAGAGAAATAGATTTTGGTATATTATTTGATATCTACTCTAATAAAAGAGTAATATATACAAATTAACCATCACTCAGGAACACCTAAGCCATGCCCACAGCCAAGCCACTCCCACCAACAAATCAGAGCGACTGTATGTAAATAAACCCATCAAAGATGGCGGTTAATTTGCATACACAGGAGAGCGAAGACTAAAGACAGCGTAAAAGGAAGCCAAGTGCTGCAGAAGGGAGCCAAGCGGTGGAGAAGGGAATGGAGCTGAAGCAGCAGAGATGGTGAAGAAGGGAGGGAGAAGGGGGGGAGGAGCCAAGGCAGGCTTTGCTCCCTTCTCTGCTTCTCTCTGGCTCAGGAGGCCCTATTCTTGCAGGAATCGTCCTGCAATGGGCTACTAGTACAAATATAAAAGCATTGATGGAGTCATCATAAGTAATAGAATATTTTTAATTCTCCAACATTTATTTTATATTTACTTGAAATAAAGTACGTGAGTGGGGGAGAGTTCACTTTTTAGGTGGATCTTCTTGGTCTTGTCAACCCATGGCCCAGTCCGCCTGGATGTGTTACAGCACATTTCATAGGTGCCCTTTGTTACACTGCAAAAAGGGTTATATTCTTCTGTTCCATGGTGCCTAACAGAGAAAGCCCCAAAGGCACCAGCATGAGTGATCAAAGGTAATTTCTGGGACCTATACTTGGCAACTGCGAAAGCCAGCAAATGGATAAAACCTACACAATGAGTTCATTCTGTTTGCACAGAGTCATCAGGGCAAGTGTGAGATTGAAGTTTGGAGAAGATACTGCAGACTTCTCTTTGGGATCACCACTTCTCGGGCCTTTGTTCATAGATGATTTTCTTGGTCTTTCTGAACCGTCTGTGCTGAAGTACAGGCTTGACTACATATGATCCTGCCCATGCTGCCTCTTCTGGTGGTCTGGGCTGTGTTGGAAAACACCACCAATTTCTCTGATATAGTCCAGAGCTGAGCCAATGTGGAAAATAATGAACTTATTGGTGAGATGTAACCATATCCCTTTTTAACTCTCTTAGATTTGATTTATTAATTCTTTTTGCATGCAATGTTCGTGCACTGATGAAAGCCAGCTGGTCAGTTCACTTATCAGCCACAACCTTCCCTGATAGACCGTGTGAAATGAGGGGAGGGCAACTGAGAACTACTGCACGCAGCACTGTGCAGGGAACTCTCCCTGAGTTAAACATCTGCTTACAGCGCACAGCAACTTTCATGATGGTTCATTCCAGGCCCTGCAGAGGTAAGAGCAGGTTTATTTTCTCAGCTTAGTGCTGTAGCAGCTGGTAGTTGATTTTCCTTAGAACTTGGACTGTCAGGTTGTTTCAGGACTTGGTTTGTCTGACTTCCTTCCTAGGACTTTGAGAGTTTAGATATAGAGCCTTCCTTTTCCTCAGTTTTCAGACAAACAGAGAAGACCTTCCCTAGGAAACAGGGAAGAGAAAGAGATCACATTGATTCAGAAAAGTAGATGGACCTTTAAAAGAATGAAAAGACAAGCCACAGGCTGGGAGAAAATATTTCCAAAAGGCACACCAAATAAGGACTGGTATCTAAAATACACAAAAAACTGTTAAAATTTGGCAATAAGGAAACAAACAACCCACTTTAAAAATGGGCAAAAGATCTGAACAGACTCCTCACTAAAGAAGATGTACAGATGGCAAATGAGAATATAAAAAGATGCTCAACATCATATATCATTAGGGAATTGCAAATTAAAACAAGACACCACTGCATGCCTATTAGAATCATTAAAATTCAAAACATGATAAAACCAAGTGTTGGCACAGATGTGGAGCATAGAAACTCACTCATTGCTGGTGAGAATCTAAAATGGTACAGTCACTTTGGAAAACAACTTTGGCAGTTTCTTACAAAATGAAACTTATTCCTACTGTATGATTTGGCAGTCATGCTCCTTGGTATTTACCCAAAGGAGTTGGAAAGTTATGTCCACACACAAACCTGCCCACAGATATTTATAGCAGTGCTATTCATAATTGACAAAACTCAGAAGCAACCACAATATCCTTCTATAGGTGAATGCACGAATAGACTGTGGAATGTCCAAGTAATAAAATATTATTCCGTGCTTAAAAGAAATGAGCTATCAAATTATGAAAAGACATGGGGGAACCTTAACTATATGTATATTGCGAGGTTAAACAATCTGAAAAATCTACATACTACATGATTCCAACTATGTAACATTCTGGAAAAGGCAAAATTAGCTCTACTAATAAAAGGGTAATATGTAAATTAACCATCACTCCACAACAAAGATGGCGGTGCTCATAACCACAAAGATGGTGGTGCTGGCTAGAGCCACAGAGCTGGCCGGAGCCACAGAGCCAGCTGGAGCGGGTGGGACACTTGGTTTCCTTCGGGCAGGATACTTGGCTTCCTTTATTGCCCCAGTGACGAAAAAAGCTGATGAAGAAAGCCAAGCCACCCACAAGCCCGGGGTGGCGGCCACGGAGCCGCTCAGAGTGAAGGAAGAAAGTGACTTCAGCTTGGAGCGAAGGTGGGATGCGGCTCTTGCCCAGAGTGAAGGCCGAAGGTGGTGGCCAGAGCAAAGGCCTGGGTCCCGGGTGCGGGAGGGAAGTCAGTGCCGGCAGCCAGAGGAAGGAAGGTCTATTCTTGCACGAATTTTTGTGCATCGCGCCTCTAGTGGTGATAATAAGAAAGCTCAGTGGTTGCCAGGGGTTGGAGAAGGAAGTGATGAAGAAGTGGAGCACATGGGGATTTTTAGGGCAGTACAACTACTCTGTATGATACCATAATGAGGGATACATATCATCATATGTGTTCAGACTCACACATTGTACACTACAAAGAATGAACCCTAATGTAAGCTATGAACTTTAGTTAATGATAAAGTGTAATATTAGCTCATCTGCTGTAACCAGGATGTTGATAACAGGGATGTGGGGGAGGGAGGGTATAGGGGAACTCTATATGTTGTGCTGAATTTTTTGGTAAACCTATAACTTTTTAAAAAATAGTCTACTAAGGAAAATAATAAAAAATTGAATCTGAAGAGTCTGTGCAAAAGGATGCTAAGGGATTCAAGGAAAGTATGGCTGACGCTGATAGGAATTTCTCTGAGCCACCACAAGTGCAGATCTCTTGTGCGGTGCTGTCACCACCAGGAGTCCAGTCAGTGGGCTTAAGTTACTGGCTAATTAGGCAGCACTCCACTGTTCACCACCTTAGAGCTGCTAATGGTATCATAGACTTCCATCTCAGGGCGGCGGGCGAAGAAGAAAAGGACTTTTCAACTGAGTTTAAGGGCAAGAAATAGAAAAGTCAAGAGGCTTTTGTAGCTGTAGCATTTGAAAAGCTCTTTGAATAAATAGTCTCAAGTTCTGGAGTTGTGGCAGCCTTGAAATAGGATGATGCTGAGCTTTGATGTGGTGGTTTGTGCTGCATTCACAATATTCACCACGTGTGCATTCGTGCAGGGTGTGTGTGTGTGTGTGTCTATGAGAGCGCCTGCCTGAGAGTCGGAGAGACGTAAAGGAAGGATCTTCATCTTCTCTCATTTCTTACAGTGGCAGAGTCTAACTCATTTGGCTTTTATATTTAGTTCATGCAGCTACCCACATTTCTTAATCAACACGTCTTTGTACTTACATTCCTTGAGGCCACTTCCTGCTTCCTCCTTTTTCCACCTGCCACACTTCTTTTTAAAGAAAATGCTGTTAATATATTCAAGCTCTTTCCTTTGTTGTCATATTGTTGTTACATTGTTTATTTCTTTTTGCCCCTCCCTCTTCATTTACAGCCGTGTGCCCCTGGGTGGATGGCATCCCCTTCATCCTCTGTGCCCTGGCCCATCACTGGTTTGGAATAGCTCTGGTATTTATTTAGCCTCAGTCTGAGAGGATCCAGATATCTTAAGGCTAGTCAAAACAATGGAGTGATCAATTTTTGCAGCTAGGTACTTGACACTTTTGGATGGCAAATGCTACTTTCTGGAGAACTGAAGTCCCGTGAGCAATGTCTCACAGAGAACCAGGAGGCTAGGGGAAGCCCTGGCTCTTGTCTCAGACAAATGTATAACCTTGAGAAGATTACTCAACCTGTCCAAGCCTCAAGGGCATTCTATGAAAATGCAAGATGAGTTCCCCCTGAAAATCAGGGATAAGACCTTTGCTCTCCCAAGCTCTTGCCAGATATAAGGTTTTGTGTTAGAACATAAAAAACACTACCCACCTGCAATGATAGATCTTAAACTTCTCCAAGGCAAATGGGTCATGTATTTCCCTTAAGTATCCCATAGCACAGGGCATGCTATTAGTAATCGTAACAGCTACCCTTCACTGCACAATTTATGAGCCACTTACCTGCCTGGGGCCTCAAACTGTTGAGCAGTGGTTATTACGGGGAGAGAAGGAAAGGAGTGGGCCCTGGTATGGTGCCGACAGCCCACCCAGAGTCTCCAGCTTCTGAGAGCAGGCGGTTCTCCAGGGTTAGCAAGCTCCCCGAAGAAGCTGACGGAAAGTGGGAGGTTAGTGTCGATCTTTACCTTTCCTTTGCCACCCCCTGAGTCCTATGCAACACAGAAGTAACTTCAGGGAAGAGGTGGCTGTGACCTGGAAAACTGTCACAGGGGTGGGGGGGTGGGGAGGTGGGGGTGGGGGAGGGGTGAGGGAGGGAGAATAAGTATTTACAACATTTCCTGTGGTAAACCTGCAAAGCTGAGCTGGTGGGCTGGGAGCCTTGGGCTTGTTGGGTGGAGAGAAGTATCAGAAAATTATCCACATGAGAGTGAAAAATCCCAGAAAGAATGACAGGCCTTGGCAAGCGGGTCCTCTACAGACCCTCTTGTGTTGAAGGAGTGTAATTGCTCCTTCCAGGCCGCACCCCTCTGCCTTCAGGAAATTTAAAGTTGCTCCTCACTATGTTTTACATGCAGATGTCTTTCACTGCCTCGGTGATGGGCCTCAGGTTTATGTTTGATTGGCAGGAGAGGCTTTTCTTTGAAACCAGAATCAAGCAGCTTTTCATTCAGCCCTTGGTTTTCAAAGGATCTTGCTGATAGGAAGGATTATGCATAGCAATGGGCAGAGTTAATAAACAAAGACTTTGCTAAATATTTTAAATGCAGGCCCAGAGGTTCTTCCCTAATTTTTTTTTTTTTTAAAAAATGCACATCTCTAATAGCTAAGAGTTTGCAAAGCATTTTTCCATTTATTGTTTTATCTTTAGTCTCACAATAACCTACTAAACCAGGCATAGTAAACTAGAGTGACGCCCCACTTTGGGGTTAGTAAACTGAAGTTCAGTGGTCTGCTCACTTCCCAAAGCCTAGAAGGCAAGGCCGAGGCAAGAAAACCGTTCATCTGACTCAATCTGTCTTCCTTCCTCTAGGCTCCCTGTCATCTAGTCTATTCACGTCCAGCAGCACCTCGTTCTTCCTCCCTAGCCCTTCCTATCCTAGAATTGAATATTAAATTTGAGCTTATCAGATCCAGATATAACAGAAAACACATCACTGCTAGAAAGTCCAGGAGCCTTTTTGCACTTTGCATGTATCTTACTGAGAGAAGCATAGCCTTTTATTAGTTATGGGACATGGACTCTCGAGATTCCAGGAGACTAGACTTACCTATACAAGATAAAATCTGGGAAATAAACTGTTGGGGAGCATGTGAGACTTGGTTGGAAAGTTTGTAAGGAGGACATTCTGAGAAAAGAGAAGTGTGTGGAAGGCCACCAGCCCTGTTTATAAGAATTCCAACTTTGGGGAGACTTAGGGGAGTGTGGAAGGTGGCACCCATAATTATTCCTTGACCTTTCCAAACAAGTCTGTGCATGTGTAGACCCCGGGTGTTTACTGGAATCCTTATGCTTAATTCCTGGATGCCCTTGCCTAGAAGACAATGTAAACACATGTGTCCTCCCAAGATTACTCACCCTACTGATTGTACCTAAAGATAAAAGTTCCAATAAAAACCTAACAAGGCAGGCAATCGAGGCTGCCTGGCTTGTTCAGCAGAGCTGTCCCTTAGCCTTCTCTTTCAGAGTGAAACTCAGAGTAATCTGTTCATCTGTCGTGCAGGGGCTGCTGGTCAGACCCAGCAATAACCCACAAGATGAAATATTTCACCTTCTCTCTCTGCTATGCCTTCTGATCAAGCTGTCATGGGAAAGTAACTGAGGTAAGGGATTAG
>PVJC01046667.1:0-13235 GCA_004026665.1 Murina feae
AGGCCACCAACCCCCTGCCACCTCTTACCCGCTCCCCGATGCCCCACAAAGGGCCTGGGAAGCCCACCAAGGAGGCCGCCGACCCCCTGCCACCTCTTACCCACTCCCCGGCTCGCCACCTTGCTTTCCCACTTCCTGGTGCCCTGCAAGGGGCCTGGTAAGCCCGCCAAGCAGGGCACTGACCCCCTGCTGCCTCTTTCCCGCTCCCCGATGCCCCTCCAAGGGCCTGGACAGCTGCCAAGCAGGCCACCAACCCCCTGCCACCTCTTATCCACTCCCCAATGCCCTGCAAAGGGCCTGGGAAGCCCACTAAGCAGGCCGCCAACACTGCCACCTCTTACCCGCTTCCCGGTGCCCTCTAACCCTGCCGCCTCTTTCCCATGCACCGGTCCTGGGTCCTGTGCTTTTCCGCCCTGCAGCTGCTCTGTGCACTCAGGAGGTCCCTCAGCCTGGCCTGTGCCCTCTTGCAGTCTGGGACCCTTCTGGGGATGTCCACCTGCTGGCGTGCCTGACCAGGCTGGGTGAGGGGCTGATGGCTGTCTCCAGGCTGGCCAAGCCCCCCAGGAACATCCCTCACCCCATTGGGTTGTGGCCAGGCTGGGTGAGGGGCTGATTGGCGCTTTCTGGCTTTAAGGCTGCCCACAGCTCCCATTGACCCAATGTCCCAGCAAGGCTGGCTGGACGCAGGTTGCTGGGGTTTATTTATCTCCTATAATTGATGCTGTTCCTTTAAGGCCTGGGGTTTGTTTATCTCCTATAATTGATATACTGTTCCTTTAAGCTGAGGTGGGCTGAGGTAAGGAAACTTCCTCTGCTTCACCTCACAGCACAGGTCTATAATGAGACTTTGTTACTCTTAGTAAGGCAGGCCAGGTGCTGTTCCCTTCAGCTCCGGAGGATTCTATGATTGTTACATTATTGAAACATGTTTCGGAGCCTGCCCGCCAAGTTTCGCTCTCGCTCCTGCTGCAACGGACGCTGCCTAAACGTTTACTCAGGTCCGTGAGTGGCGGCCGCCATGTTGGCTGGGCTAATTTGCATACAGTCGCTCTGATTGGCTATTGGGCGTCCCGAAGAAACGGTTAATTTTGCTATTCCGCTTTTATTAATTTAGATAGTGTGTGTATATATATATACACACACATACACACACACACACACACACACACACACACACACACACATATATATATATATATATATATATATATATATATGCATTAATAAGGGAGCACTATTTAAAGTTGTGGACTCTAATTAGCTAAAATCTCCGGTATTATAATTTTTATTTATTTACAGCAGGAGAGAACAAGTGTAAAGAGTTTTTTCCTCTCTATCTCAGTTGTTAGTTAACCATTCTAGAAAATGTAATAGAATGTATTCATAATCTACACTATGTGGTGACACTTTAATATTCTGCTAAATTATCAAAGTTTACATTCTTATTCAGAAGTGACATGCACACAAAACAATACTAAAGAGGAAAAATCAGTAATATAAATAATACTTTAAGTTCTTTTGAAAACAACCTATTTGCTAACTGTATAATTTCCTTCTTTTTCCAATGGCTATCACTTTTATCAACTATAAGAACTCAAGCTTAAAGTTATTTTGTAAGCCAGTCAGAGAAAAATAAGTATCACATGATCTCATTCATATGGAAATCTAATGAACAAAATAATCTGATGAACAAAATAGATCCAGAGACATAGAAACATGGAACAGACTGTTGAACCTCAGAGGGAAGGCAGGGGAGAGTGGGTAGGTGGGAAGAAATCAACTAAAGAACTTGTATGTATACTAGTAGATGCATAACCCATGGACATAGACCGTAGGGTGGTGAAGGCCTGGGGTGGGGAGAGGGGGCGGGCTAGAAGAGGTCAATGGGGGGAAAGGGGGACATATGTAATACCTTTAACAATAAGGATTACTGATATATATATATATATATATATATATATATATATATATATAATATATATATATAGATGCACAATTAAATATTTCTGCACAATGATCCTTTCTATAGTATTAAAACATTTTCAAAGTGGGGGGAAAAATGATTTCTTTTGTAAACTACTCTGAAAGTAGTATTTGTAAGTGGATTCTCACCTCCACAGGTCTATTAATGGTTGTATGCAAGGAGCTAATAGAATTTGTCAGTGTTAAAATATCATTAAAATAGAGTGTGGTAAAGAGGATCCCTTTAGAACTAAAAATAATAATTACATGGCAAATAATGAAATATATTGGTGTCACACAAGGATAGGAAGCAGAGGTGAGAATCTTCACCAGGCCTTAATTACCTATATTCTTTAGAATATTTTTCAAATGGTGTCAGATGCTTCTATTACGGGGAAGCCTGAGTACGTGGGACTAAAGAAAGCCACCAGTGTGGTTTAGCAATGCTGTTCTCTTGAGCTGAACACAGGCTTTTTGGTTTAATGTTCTGGAAGATGCTGCTGCCTCCATCGCCAGAACTAAGGCAATTAGGTATGTAACCCTAGAGAAAAAAAACACACACACACAAACCCTGAATGGACTTCCAGCTACAACATTCAGACAACCAAATCCTAAAGTATCCTAAGATTAAATTATTATACTTTGAAGGAAAAAAAGCTGACAATAGTTTTGTTACTGCGTGCAAAGTTCCAGGTTTACTGTGGCCATGGGGTAATTGTCATGACATGTGCCTTTGAAGTAGCTGGAATAAAGGAAAAATTACCCCATTTGACTGATAGAAAAACTGAGACAAGGGCAGCTTGCTTGCTTGTGGTTACCCAGAGAATAGTTGGCTGAGACTCCAGGATTCTTGACTCCAAATTCATTGCTGTAACCACCAGACTGAAACCAACTGCCAAAGGCTGTAATTTGGTCTTGAGGCCATAGCCATAGTTTAGAACCACAATAGTGAGGGAAACACACTTTAAGGAAGACCTTGAAAATCTTTCAAGGGAATTATGCTTCTTTATCTGTGTTGATTATGCAACGATTGGTATAAGTGAGGGTTCTGGCCCCAATATGTTTGTGGCTTTGGGTTGGGCTGGGGTCCCTTTTAGGAAATTGGGAAGGTTTGCCTCGACCTGGAGCCCAAATTTTTAAACCAATTGTGTTGAGTTTATGATGAACAAATCAATGTATTAACATTATGCTTTTTATTTGGCAGAAGTCATCATATGGTTTGCCATGGATATAGCAAGATGGGCCAGGGAGGAGAGGATTAGAGACTTGGAGACTGAGAAAGCGTATTTCTTGGGGGCCCCATGGTGATCTGGAAAGACCACAAGGTGAGTGATCTGCAGGGATCTGAATGGGTGGGTATAGGCTCTGCATTGAGAAAATGCTTAGCTCTTTAAGAGGCAGATAATAGCAGAAGTGGGTTTTGTCTCTGGGCACTAGTCTGAAGTTCTGGAAGCAAACCTTAGGCATCACGGGGATTGGGCTGTACTTCTTTAGGGTTAAGGCTCAAAAAATGGGTTTCAGTGGAAACATTCAAACTATTTTTAAGAGGGTAAAGCAATACTATTCCATTGAAACTAATGGTACCAGGTAATAAGAATCATCATGTTAATATAAATAATAACTATAGTGCATCTACTCTTTATTTAGTACTTACTATGGGCTGCGAGTTACGTATGCTTTTTATATTTACCTTGTTCATTCCTTACTACAGCCCTGAAAAATAGGTTTTACATTTTATAAATGTGGAAATTGAGACTCAGACCCAGAATCACAAGGATACAGGGGGCAGAGAAGGGATTTGAATCCAATACTCTAATCCCACTGCCAGTGCTTTATGGACAGAGTGATTGTCTCAAGTATCACAGTTCAACCATGGTTGTTGACTAGTTAGCGTAATGGTAAAGGTGGACTTGTCATAAAAAGATATGTATTGTGATATTTAAGTCATTCTGACCAATAATTTTTAAAGGTATCTTTTGGCCTAGAAATAGTTGACATAACTGACAGAGCAGACTGATTATTAAAAGAGCACAGAATTGAATGAAAGTAGGATGACTGTCCTGCTTTGACAGGTATAATTTAATTACAAATAGTGTTCCCTCTCATTCTCAAAGGTATCCTGATTTGGCAAAAAAATTATATGGCACCCTCTGTATAAGAGCCTTGGAGTTCCATATTCTAAATTGGAACTGGCCACATTAACTATACCAATAGACTTAATTAGAATTGCAGGAATTGGTGTCTGACTACCTTTGAGAATAAAGGTAAAAATTATTCACCAAAAATTATTCATCATTTCTGAGGAAACAATTGTCACACAAGTTGAAAGCTCTGTATAGCCAAATAGATGGTAGCAGCAAAGTGACAGCAGAAGTTAAGTTCAGTTCCTTTGGTCAAATTTATCTATTTCTGTGCTAGTACCACATTAATGCAGTATATAATAAGTCTTTATATCTGATGGGGCAAGTTATCTGATCTTATTTTTCTTCTCCAGGAATATCTTTGCATTGACCATCTGCTCTTTTAATATAAATTTTAGCATCACTCTGTTGAATTCCTAGAAGCAACTTGTTCAGATTTGATTGAAATTGCATTGAATTTAAGGAAAAAATTGGGGGGGGGGAAGAATTGATATCTTAATGATTCCTTCTAATCAGGAATGTGGCATTTCCATTGATTTATTAGGTCTGAATGTCTTTAAATAAAGCTTTATGGGTTTTCCCAGAAAAATCTTGCATGTATTTTGAGAAGTAGTTAAGAGTAAGGACTAAGAGTACGAAATCTGGCACTGGAAGGCTTGGGTTTGAATCCTGCCATTTACACAGTTGTATGTAACCTCTCTGTGCCTCAGTTTCTTCATCTTTAAAATGGGGATAATAATTATGCTCACTTCAAAGGGCTATTGTTAATAGTAAATAAATTAGTATGTAAAGCAAATAGGAACATGTCTGGGAAATGATAAAAAATATATTTTGGAAGAATATATTTTTTTGAGTTATTAGATTCAGATTTCTCTACATGTTCATTAAATCAAATTTATGAATTATGTTATCCAAATCATCTCTGTTAATAAATTTGTTGGTTTCACTAGATCAGTGGGTGAAATTGAGTCAGTAATATAGTAGATCTCTAAATAGTTAAAAAAATTTTAAATGCCTAGTGTAAATTATACAACCACTCTGAGGCTTTTCAACTGGATAAAACATAAGTTCTTTTCCTTTTTACTGGGATTAGATCAAGTCCTTATGCTCAGAGTGGCAGTTATTCATATTTCTATTTAAAAGAAATAAAATTATTGCACAACAAAGTACAACTATATCTCTATTAGTCCTTTATTTCTTTTCATCTCTTAGTCCTATAAAAAATTGAGAGCGGTGTGTCTAAATTTCCCACTCAGAGAAAGGATTTGTCCATTCTCTCTAAGGTTCTATCAACTTTAGATTTATATCATTTGAAGCTATTTTATTAGTTACTAGAGGCCCGGTGCATGGATTCGTGCACTGGTGAGGTCCCTCAGCCTGGCCTGCACCCACCCACAACCTGGGACCCCTCAGGGGTTGTAGTAGTGTACAAAGTGGCAGGTGGCTGGGGAGGAGCCTAGGCTGGGTGCTGCTCCCACTTATCCTGCTCATCCTGGCCCCACTGCGCCTACTGCCACTGCAGTTCAGTAGCACGCTTCTGTGGAGGTGGGAGAAGCTCGTGCCATCCCAGCTGTGCTCACCAGTCATGAGCCCAGTGTCTGGCGCCCATCAGTCAGCTGAGCGGTGCTCCCACTGTGGGAGCGAACTAACTGCCAGAGAGCAGCTCCTGTGTTGAGCGTCTGCCCCTTGGTGGTCAGTGCATATCATAGCAACCGGTCAAATGATCATTTGGTCGTTTAGGCTTTTATATATATATATATATATATGCAATTTTAGAACTGTTATATCTTCCTTGGGAGTTGAAACTTTTTCATTATGTTGGGATGCTCTCTAGCCATAAGAATGTGTTATTTTTTTCATGTATTATAACTTACTTATTGTGTTATTTTCCACATGAACAGCTGTAGACTTACTTTTTTATTTTATTTTTTTTCTTTATTGGTCAAGGTATTACAAATGTGTCCTCATCTCCCAATAACCCCCAACTCTCTCCCACCCCCACTCATGCTGTCATCCCCCTGTTGTCCGAGTCCATTGGCTTGGCTTATATGTATGCATACAAGTCCTTTGGTTGATCTCTCACCCTCACCTCCACCCTCCCCCGCCCTCCCTCTGGGGATCAACAGACCTATCACTGCTTCTCTGTCTCTGGATCTATTCCTGTCCATCAGTCTATGTTGTTCTCTATATCCCACAAATGAGTGAGATCATGTGATATTTATCTTTTTCTGACTGACTTATTTCACTTAGCATAATGTTCTCCAGTTCCATCCATGCTATTTCAAATGGCAAGAATTCCTTCTTTTTTATGGCAGTGTAGTATCCCATTGTGTAGATGTACTGCAGTTTCTTAATCCACACATCTGCTGATGGGCACTTAGGCTGTTTCCAGATCTTTGCGATGGTAAATTGTGCTGCTATGAACATAGGGGTGCATATATCCTTTCTGATTGGTGTTTCTAGCTTCTTAGGATATATTCCTAGAAGTGGGATCACTGGGTCAAATGGGAGTTCCATTTTTAGTTTTTTGAGGAAACTCCATACTGTTCTCCACAGTGGCTGCACCAGTCTGCATTCCCATCAGGAGTGCATGAGGGTTCTTTTTTCTTCACATCCTTGCCAGCACTTGTCGTTTATTGATTTGTTGATGATAGCCATTTTGACAGGTGTGAGATGATACCACATTGTTCTTTTGATTTGCATCTCTTGTATAATTAGTGACTTTGAGCATGTTTTCATATGTCTTTCGGCCTTCTGTATGTCTTCTTTTGAAAAGTGTCTAGGTTCGTTGCCCATTTTTTGATTGGATTGTTTATCTTCCTTTTGTTAAGTTGTATGAGTTCCCTGTAAATGTTGGATATTAAACCCTTATTGGTGATATCATTGGCAAATATGTTCTCCCATGCAGTGGGCTTTCTTGCTGTTTTGTTGATGGTTTCCTTTGCTGTGCAAAAGCTTTTTATTTTGATGTAGTCCCATTTGTTTATTTTCTCTTTAGCTTCCGTTGCCCTAGGAGCAGTATCAGTGAAGAAATTCCTTCGAGACATGTTTGCGATTTTGCTGCCTGTGTATTCCTCTAGTATTTTTATGGTTTCCCGTCTTACATTTAAGTCCTTTATCCATTTTGAGTTTATTTTTGTGTATGGTGTGAGTTGGTGGTCTAGTTTCATCTTTTTGCGTGTATCTGTCCAATTTTCCCAACACCATTTATTGAAGAGTGTCTTGACTCCATTATATGCTTTTGCCTCTTTTATCGAATATTAATTGGGCATAGTGGTTTGGGTCAATTTATGGGTTCTCTAGTCTATTCCATTGATCTATATGTCTGTTCTTGTACCAGTACCAAGCTGTTTTAAGAACAGTGGCTTTGTAATACAGCTTGATATCTGGTATTGTGATCCCATCTACTTTGTTCTTCTTTCTCAGGATTGCTGCAGCTATTTGAGTTCTTTTTTTATTCCAGATGAATTTTTGGAATGCTCTTTCTAGATCTGTGAAATATGCTGTTGGTATTTTAATGGAGATTGCATTGAATCTATAGATTGCTTTGAGAAGTATGGAAAATTTGATGACATTGATCCTACCAATCCATGAACACAGTATGTTCTTCCATCTGTTTATGTCTTCCTCTATCTCTTTTTTCAGTGTCCTATAGTTTTTTGCATATAAGTCTTTTACCTCCTTAGTTAAGTTTATTCCTAGGTATCTTAATTTTTTTGGTGCGATAGTAAATGGGATTGTTGTTTTAGTCTCTCTTTCTGTAAGTTCACTATTAGTGTAAAGAAATGCCATAGATTTCTTGGCATTAATTTTGTATCCTGCAATATTGCCAAATTCATTTATTAAGTCTAATAATTTTTTGATGGAGTCTTTAGGGTTTTCTATGTACAGTATCATGTCATCTGCAAATAAGGAAAGTTTTACTTCTTCTTTTCCAATTTGGATGCCTTTTATTTCTTCTTCTTGTCTGACTGCAATGGCTAGTACTTCCAGTACTATGTTAAACAGGAGTGGTGAGAGTGGGCATTCCTGTCTTGTTCCTGTTCTTAAGGGAAATGATTTTAGTTTATGACCATTGAGTATGATGTTGGCTGTGGGTTTGTCATATATGGCTTTTATTATGTTGAGGAATGATCCTTCTATTCCCACCTTGCTGAGAGTTTTTATTAAGAAAGGGTGTTGGATTTTGTCAAATGCTTTTTCTGTATTAATTGATATGACTATGTGATTTTTATCTCTCAATTTGTTTATGTGATGTATCACGTTTATTGATTTGCAGATATTGTTCCATCCTTGCATCCTTGAGATAAATCCTACTTGGTCATGGTGTATGATCTTTCTGGTGTATTGCTGGGTCCGATTTGCTAGAATTTTGTTGAGTATTTTGGCATCTATGTTCATGAGGGATATTGGCCTATAATTTTCTTTCTTTGTGTTGTCTTTATCTGACTTTGGTATTAGGGTGATGCTGGCTTCATAGAATGAGCTGGGAAGTGTTCCTTCCTCTTGAATTTTTTGGTAATAGTCTGAGGAAGATAGGTTTTACTTCTTCCTTGAATGTTTGGTAAAACTTCCCTGTGAAGCTATCTGGCCCCTGGGCTTTTGTTTGCTGGGAGCTTTTTGATGACTGCTTCAATTTTTTCCATAGTTATTGGCCTATTGAGATTTTTAGAATCTTCCTGATTGAGTTTTGGAAGATTTTGTTTTTCTAGGAATATGTCCATTTCCTCCAGGTTGTCTAGTTTGTTGGAGTAGAGTTGTTCATAGTATTTTTTTAACAATTCTTTGAATTTCTGTGGGGTCTGTTGTTATTTCTCCTCTTTCATTTCTGATTTTGTTTATTTGTTTCCTCTCCCTTTGTTTTTTGGTGAGCCTGGCTAGTGGTTCATCAATCTTGTTTATCCTTTCAAAGAACCAGCTCTTGGTTTCATTGATCTTTTGTTTTTTTTGTTTTTTTGTTTTTGTTTTTTGTTTTTTTTTGGTCTCTATGTCATTTATTTCTGCTCTGGTCTTTATTATCTCCTTCCTTCTGCTCACTCTGGGCTTTTTTTGTTGCTCTCTTTATAATTCTTTGAGTTGTAGAGTTAGGTGATTTACTATCATTTTTTCTTGTTTTTTGAGGTAGGCCTGTAGAGCTATAAACTCGCCTCTCAGGACTGCTTTCATTGTGTCCCATAGATTTTGGATTGTTGTGCTTTTATTGTCATTAGTTTCCAGAGTGTTTTTAATTTCTTCTTTGATCTCATTGGTAACCCAATCATTATTTAGTAGCATGCTATTCAGCTTCCAAGTGTTTGAGTTTTTTGGGTTGTTTTTGTTGTAATTTATTTATAATATTATGCCATTGTGATCTGAGAAGATGCTTGGTATAATTTCAATCTTCTTGAATTTGGGGAGAGTTTGCTTGTGACCTAATATATAGTCTATTTTTGAAAATGTCCCATGTGCACTTGAGAAGAATATATATTCCATGGCTTTAGGGTGAAATGTTCTGAAGATGTCAATTAAGTTCATCTGATCTAGTGAGTCATTTAGGATTGCTGTTTCTTTGCTGATTTTTTGTCTAGAGGATTTATCCAGTGATGACAGTGGTGTGTTTAAGTCTCCTACTATGATTGTATTGTTGTTGATCTCTCCCTCGATATCTTCCAGAATTTTTTTTATGTATTTGGGTGCTTCTACATTGGGTGCATATATGTTTATCAGGGTTATATCCTCTTGTTGTATTGATCCTTTTAGTGTTATGAAGTGGCCTTCCTTATCTCTTGTTATGGCCTTCACTTTGAGGTCTATTTTGTCAGGTATAAGTATTGCTACGCCAGATTTTTTTTCCTTTCCATTTGCCTGAAAGATATTTTTCTATCCCTTCACTTTCAGTCTGTGTGAGTTCCTTGTTCTGAAGTGGGTCTCTTGTAGACAGCATATATATGGGTCATGTCTTTTTATCCATTCAGCCACTCGATGTCTTTTGATTGGGGCATTTAGTCTGTTTATGTTTAAAGTTATTATTGAAAGGTACTTGTTTGAAGTCATTTCTATTTTTGTACCTGTGTTCTTTCTTACCTTTTTATTTCTTCTTTTTACAGCATTCCCTTTAGCATTTCTTGCATTGCTGGCTTGGTAGTGATAAACTCCTTTAGCCTTTTTTCGTCAGCAAAGATCTTGATTTTCCCTTCAATTTTGATTGATAGTCTTGCTGGATAGAGTATTCTTGGATTCAGATTCTTGGATGCTTTGTAATGCTTTGTATACCTCCTTCCATTCCCTTTTAGCTTTATGTGTTTCTGTTGAGAAATCATTTGATAATCTGATGGGGGATCCTTTGTATATAACTCTCTGTCTCTCTCTTGCAGCCTTTAAGATTCTCTCTTTGTCTTGTACACTTGCCAATGTTATTATGATATGTCTTGGTGTGGGTCTTTTGGGTTCATCTTGCTTGGAACTCTCTGTGCTTGTGTAACTTTTTTCTTCCCCATATCTGGGAAGTTTTCTGTCATTATTTCTTCAAATAGATGTTCTAATCCTTGCTGCTCTTCTTGTCCTTCTTGCAGCCCTATTATGCATATGTTACTTCGTTTCATGTTGTCCCAAAGCTCCCTTAGGCTCTTCTCCTGCTTTTTAATTTTCTTCTCCAGTTGCTGTTCAGATTGAGCTTGTTTCTCTACCTTATCTTCTAACTCACTAATTCGGTCCTCTGCTTCTTCTAGTCTACTGTTGAAACCTTCCATGGTGTTTTTGATTGTAGCTATATCACTTTTCATTTTTTCCTGATTCTTGAATAGGTTGTTGATTTTCTCATCCATTTGGTGAATGAATTGTACAGTCATTACTCTGAATTCTTTTTCTGTCATGTTGCATGCTTCAATTTCACTAATTTCCTTTCTTGGTGACTCCTCATTTTCTTTCCTCTGGGGATTGTGTCATCTCCCCAATTTGACTGTCTCCAGAAGTTTCAAGCATGGAATTGTGTGGGCCTGGGCCGTGTGCAGTGGGAGCTTCTCACCACCTTAGTGTCACTGAAGAGCTCTGACACTAAGATGTTTGGTTGTCATCAGTTGGTGGGAACCAGGCTCTCTCAGAGTCAGTGTCACCAGTGCTCAGTATGGCTTTCTGTGCGCACTTAGAATCAGCGACCCCACCTCCATCGAGCTGAAACTGAGATCCCCTTGGAGTATGTTGAAAACCAGAGCCCTCTAGAATGTGCCAGGAATCAGAGTTCCCCAAGAATCCAGTATTGGTGTCTCTGTTGCTTTGTGTGGCCTCACATTGAGAATCAGGGTCCCTGTGTGCTCATGCACCAAGAATTGGAGTCACTGGGTCTTAGTGTGAATGCACTGGGAATCAGATATCCCATGTGCAAGTGATAAGAAACAGAGTCAAGTTACTGGTGCTTAGTGCTGCCTCCTGTCCGGAGAATAGGGGTGCCAGAGCCCATGCTTCAGGGAACAGACTCCCAGAGTTCGTGAGTTCCCAGGCTCAAATTCCTGCAGCCCCGTGCCTCTGGGAACAGACACCCAGAGTTCATCCGCTCCTAGGCTCAAAGCCCCGTGCTGTGGGGATCAGGCTTCCCAGTTTTCACAAGTTCCTAGGCACAAATTCCCAGAGCCCTGCACTGTGGGGAACAGATTCCCAGAGTTCGTGCATTCCCAGACTCAATTTCCTGCAGCCCCGCGCCTTGGGGAACAGACACCGAGTCACGCACTCCTAGGCCTAAAGCCCCATGCTGCGGGGAAAAGATTCCCAAAGTTCACATGTCCCCAGGCTCAAATTCCTGTAGTAGCACTGAGGCCCAAGCAAAGGATGGGTCTATCAGTTACTATGGTGCTGCCCCGGAGCCTGCAGGGAGGAGGATGGGCTCTGTTACTCACAGAGATCTGCTGCCGGGATATCTGGATTCTTGGTGTCCAAGGGTCCGAGGCTGTAGTCGCAGGTCTCTGTCCCCAGTGGCTGCAGAGTCTTGGTTTGCGTCTGAGACCAGACTGGGTGGCAATGAGGCCAGGATCCTAGTTGCAAGCAGCTCTATTTCTCAAGATGGCATGGCCTCTGTACCTGAGCTGGCTGCCCAGGAGTGTCCGCACTGGGAGCGGGGCTCTGCCATCTAAGACTGCCCAGTTTGGCAACTCCTTAGAAGACCTGCAGAATCTAACTTTCTCTAACTCATACACACACACACCACACACGTCCACACACACTCCTCTATCGCTCCCTGGCTCTCTCACTCTCTCTCCCTCCCTGCCTTCCTGCCGGTCGCCATTTTCTGAACCTCGAGACTCAATAATGTGTTATTGTTTTTTTTGTTTCAAACTCTATCTCATTCTCTATTATTATGATTATTCCAACTCTTTTAATTAGCATTGGCATGGTGAAACATCATTTTCTTTTTCTTATACTTTCATTTTACATTGTTCTATGTCATTAGGTATGTTCTTATTGTACTGCCTATAAGTAACATAGAGTTGGATTTTATTTATTTACTAGGGGCCTGGTGCACAAAAATTTGTGCACTCGGGGTGGAGGGAGTCCCTCAGCCCGGCCTGTGTCCTCTCACAGTCTGGGACCCCTCAGTGGATGTCCTATGATGGCCCCAGTCTGCCAGGCGCCTTTTGTGTGTGTGTGTGTGTGTGTGTGTGTGTGACCACTGAGGACCTGCCCCCAGCCGCATCAGAGGCTCGGAGCAGTCCTCCTGTGTGTGTCTACCTTCTGGGGGCCTGCCCCCAGGCACACCATCAAGGCTTGGAGCAGGCACCCCCTCTATGTTGATCTCTCAGACTCTTGCCCTCCCCTGCATGTTGTTCTCTTTTTTGAGCTGTGGCCACAGCTGGGTGCTGCCTGCCTCCCAAGCTTGCCTACTGCCCATCTTCCTCCAGCCACCAGAAAGCAGGGAAAAGCCCGCCTCGTGGTCAGGCCAGCCTTTTCCTGCTCCCTGATGCCCGGAAGGGACCTGGGAAGCTGCCAAGCAGGCCGCCAACTCTTTCCCACTCACCTGTCCCTTGCTGCCTTCCTTTCCCACTTCCCGGTGCCGCCAAGGGGTCTGGGGAGCTGCCAAGCAGGACCCCGGCCCCTGCAACCTTGCTTTCCCACTCCCCGGTGCCCTGCAAAGGGCCTGGGCAGCCATCAAGCAGGCCAAGACCC
>PVJC01046668.1:0-13217 GCA_004026665.1 Murina feae
TTCCTGCTCCCTTGCCTGGTGCCAACAGCATCCCATGGTTCCTGGAGCAGGTCCAGTATCTACAGCAGCATCAGCTACAGCAGATCCAGTTCACCGAGCAGATACGCATGCAGGTGAGCATGTGGGCCACCCACATCCTCCAGTCAGGCATGGCGGGAGCTGATGCCCTGAAGACCTTAGGTAGCTACGTGTCCCAGCAGGTCCAAGGTCTGTCTCTGGACCCCTTGAAACAAGCCAGTCTACCTCACACAAATATCCGTCCTACCACCAGCTCTGTGCTTCCAGGGCTGGTATCCATTGCCCCGAGGCCAGATGGGTCAAGGGTGTTTCCGAGCCACCTCCCAGGTGCTTTGATGCCTCAGGCCCCAGGCTCTGTGCCCTTCCAGAGCCCTTTCTCCACTGTGGCATTAGACCCATCTATGAATGGGAAAGGGAGGCCATCCAATGTGTCCCCAGTGGATTTCAAACCCAAAGACAAGGCTGCCATCTGTGGGTACAGATGTAATTACTGTAGCAGGGTTTTTGGGACTGATAACTCCTTACAGGTTCACCTCCGTTCCCATTTCGGAGAGAGACCCTTCGTATGCTCTGTCTGTGGCCAGTGGTTCATCTCAGAGGACGACCTCAAGGCGCACTTTCATCAACATTTCCAGGTGAAAGCGAACCCCCAGCTGTTTGGCGAGTTCCACGACGAAATGGCGACAGGCATTGGTGTTCCCTGTGCATTCTCTGTACCTGTCCCTGAAGATGAATCAAGATTTAGACAATCTGTCCTGGTCACAGGGACCCCCAGGTCCCTAGGGTTGCCTCAGAATCTCTCTTGTGGGACTAACCCCAAGGACCTAATGGGTGGCTCACTGGCCAACTACTCTCAGCCCTCGCTTCCAGAAAGTGAGGATAGACACCGATTCTCTGGGGTAGGGCCAAACCATAATTACCCAAGGGTTGGTAGTTTCCAACAGAGAGGGGCACCTGAGCCAGGGTCAGAGACTCTGAAGTTTCAGCAGCTGGTGAAGAACAATGACAAGGCTACCACTGACCCCAATGAATGTCCCATTTGCCACCGTGTCTTAAGCAGCCAAAGATCCCTCAAAGTGCATTATCGCACCCACACCAGAGAGAGTACATACAAGTGTAAGATCTGTGACCGAATCTTCTCCACCAAACACCACCTGAATACACATTTAAAGACTCACCAAACCAATACACCCACAAAGAAGAAGCATTCCTGCCCCATCTGCCAGAAGAAGTTTACCAATGCGGTCATGTTGAAGCAACATATTCGGATGCACATGGGTGGTCAGATTCCCAACACACTTGTTCAGGAAAATCCTTGTGACTTTAGGGATCCTGAGCCAATGAAGATCAGTACAAATGGCAGCACAAGTGCCATATGTCCCAATGATATTGAAAGCACTGATGTTGACAAAGTTGGCTCTCAGGATGCCCCTAGCAGCTCATCGAAGATCCCCATGCCTCTTCAGAGCATCCACTCGACATCACCTATGCCAAGTTTTACCATCACAGCTCCCCTGGTTGTGAGTCCTGCTGCTGTGGTGACACAGCAACAGAGCAGCAGAGGAAAAGGTTTGGTGGAGAGTTGTGGCTTGACCGACTTGTTGCCCTCAGTGACAGGAGACCAGAAGTACCAGAGCCAAAGTCTAGACTTTCTGGAAGTCACATCCTTTCAGGCCCTCACCCCAGCCAATAGCAAAGCAGAAAGCATCAAGTCCAAATTTCCTGATGTTGGTGGCAAAGCAGAGAGCTCGGAGAACAGCCACACTGATATGGAAGTTTGTAGCAGTCTCCCATCAACAATTGCCAAGGCCCAGCCAACATATGTCAAAGTTGAAGTTCCTGGTGCATTTGGACCCACAACCATATCCCCAGGCACAGCATCTTTGTTAGCAGCTGAGCCATGCCAACAAGACAAGCAACCTGGCCACACACAGTTCAGGAAGAACTCATTGGCCAGTGCTGTTGAAATTCATGAGTGGACTCACACTGGGGAGAAGAAGCCTTTCATATGTAACATATGTAGGCAAGATTTCACCACCAAAGACAACTTGCAAGCCCACTATATGACGCATGGGGCCAACAGTAGCTCTGCACACTGTGAGAAGAAGCAGGGTATTGAGAACACCATGGTTCTGTTAGGAACAGATGGAAAGAGGCTCCCTGAAATGTTTCCCCAGGAAACCGTGGTCCCTTCAGTGAATGTGGACCCTGTTGTGTGTAATCAGTACACCAACATACTCAGTGGTGATCTGTCCAATAATAGCAACAAGATCTCAGTGATCCAGAATGTAGGTCTCTCTACTCTCCCAGTTTCCCAGGGGACCAGCTCTGCTGTGGATAACAACACTGTCTCCAAGATAGATGGCTCCCAGTCAGCTGTTAGTGCTGATGTGGAAAAACCAGGTACTGCTGACAGCATTCCCAAACACCAGTCCCCTCACTTACTGGAAGCTAAGCTACAGGAGAGCCCACCCGAAGGAGAAATGTAGAGTGACCACTCTTGAACTGGACCTTTATTTTTCTTTTTTTGTTATAAACCATCTCCTCCTGTTTGTTTGTTTTTACTGATGTGCAAACGATGTTTACAGTTGTGATCACCAACTCAAGCAAGTCCTACAATCACAATGTTGCTATGCTGCTTTGCAAAAATAACACAAAACAAAAAAATCATACAGACTGGTGTTTTTTCAAAATTTGGAAAGAAGTAGGTCTTGTAAAGTAGCTTTGTTACTTACAACCAACTGTGTACATAAAACCTCTGTACAAGCTAGAGTAACTATTTCCAAAGACTGTCATATGTTCAAGTTGGAACTTACTGAACCACAATGAAAAAGACAACTGCTTATCCTAATTGGGATGAGGGGGTGCTATATACTTCCTCTCTTCTTGAAATTTATTGATTTTGAGAGCGAGAGCGAGAGAGAGAGAAAGAAACATCAAAATTATTCCAATGATTTATGCATTCATTGGTTTATTCTTGTATGTGCCTTGACCAGAGATGGAACCTGCAAACTTAGTATATTGGGACGATGCTCTAACCAACTGAGCTACCCAGCCAGGACTTTCTTTTTTTCTTTCTGTTTTTGAATGTACATTTATAAAAACGGATATGGTAGAATTACAAAATTCCTTTAACCTTGGGATCTTAAGTAGGATGCCCTCAAATGGACTGATTTTAGTCCTTAGGGAATCAATGTATGTGTTCATTTGGAACCCTAAGAGTGCCAATGTTTTATTACCTGTGCTCTCCAGAAGCGACCTTCTTCCTGAACACCGGAATAGGTGGGCACTCGAGCAGGAGACCTTAAGTGACTTAGTTTAGTTCACCAATGCCTATTCTATCAAATAAGTGGATTTTCATTCGTGAAGAAACTCACAGAAGGGCGTGTTTTCTCACAGGTTCACATACTATCCTCACCCGAGAATATATTTTTGTTAACGAGAGAGAAACAAATATTGATGTTGGAAAGAAAAATCGATCTGTTGCCTCTTGTATGGGCCCTGACCAGGGATCAAACCCCAAACCTAAATAGTGCCCTGACTGGGAATCCAACCCACCTTGGTGTATGGGAAGATTGCTCCTCCAACTAACAAAGCCACTCAGCCAGAGTTTCACATACTAATATTAATAAAAATTTCCTTGCTGTAGCTTATGCCAAATAATTATGAAGATTTCTCTTCATGAGTATTGCATGAAGGCTACAAAGTTGGAACAGGCCTGGGTATGAAAGCTTTGTTACCTACCTATTTTTTTTTATTTTTGTAGCCTTAATCTCTCTTTTCCTATTTTACAACTGCTGAAGTTTTCCTAGTCCATGCCTTAAACCTAAGAGTTGATGTATTGGTGAGAGCAGCTGGATATTCAAGATGTTTTTATGATTTTTCTAATCTTTTTTTCTTGGTGTATATATATTAAGTGAATGATGAAATAGTACTGTAATGGTTTAATGAGAAACAAGAAAGAAAGACACTAATTTCTGTGTGGAGGAGTCTTTCCCCCTCAATACGGAATGTAGATAAAGACTGTTCTCAAAACTTTGAGTTATTGTACCTGACTTTAGGATCCAAAAATAAATTTAAAATTTTTTTGCGAAGTTGTGCCTTACCTTCTGGAATTGTAAGTGAACACAATAGTACCAGTTTACACTGTGAAATGGATATTGTTACAGGGGACACACACCAGAAGCTTTCTCACTGTTAATAAGAGAAAGCCCTGTAGTTTTGCCTGCTGATACTGACTGTTGGAGAATAAATTTTGGATTACCACCCCTGCCCAATAAATAAATAAATAGATTAAAAAATTATCTCCAGAGAAAACTTATGCACATAGAAGGGAAATGCTAGGTGTGTGAGAATTATGATTCACAGAGCATATGGGTGTGGATGTAAATCAATTAATTGGAATTGTGATTTATGCACCTGCCCTCTCCTATGGGTTGCCATGCCTTCAAAGAAGCGATATACATTTTTCTGGCCTTGCAAGGCTGAGACTCAGATCCTAGATGACCCAATAGTCACATCAACTTGGTCAATATAGAAAAGGGCAGGGAAAAAAGGAAGAATGAGACCACAATCCATATTCACCATAAAATGATTCTGTTAGCAGCCCTGGGAAAGTGGTTTTTGTGTATTGAGTGTAAGACTATTAGTATACTCTACTGAAATCGCTTAAATATTTACAGATCAACTTGTGTTGCTCCTGCTTTTTCTAAGAGATGTAAAATTTTGATGTAAAATCCTGACTCAGGTTGGGTTCTCTGGGAATAGAAACTTAAATGGAGATTCGAATTCAAGTGCTCTGTTGAAGGAGAGCTCTCAGTGAATGAAGCCGGATGGTGCAGGGTAAAGATCTGAGTAAGTATGTCTCACCTGGAGACTTGCCTACCTCATTCCACAGGGCTCTCTGGAACATGATTTGTACCTTAAAGTTGGTTTCACCTTGAGGCAAGGGGCTAGCTTTTTGTCCTTCCTGTTAGCTAGCCATTGGCTATGGGCTGCTCTGCAGGAGTGGGGGAGGCAGGGAGTTATAACCTGAAGTGGCTCCAGATTGGCTCCAGTGGATGTCTTTAAAGAAAGTAGCAGTTGTGTGCCATTATCAGACGACTCACTGAAGGTGCATTTCCTGGTGACAGTAACCTTGGAAGTGAATTAACAGTGTCTATAATAGGTGTGAAATTTTTACATGGTAATTATGTCATAACTTGGCTAGATGTTCCCCAAACCCATTTCTTCTTCCTGGCTATACAGCTTGACTACATTTCCCAGACTCCCTTGCAGTTTGGTATGACCATATGACTCAGCTCTAATTAATAGAAAGCAGGAAGATATGTCCTACCTTTGGCCCTGCCCCATAAACTACACTATAAAAACAATCTTCCATGTACTCTCCAACTCTGCTAAGCTCCCTCTTTATTTTTATAACTGTCAAGTTCAGAGCATCTGGAGTAGGACTTTGAGGTCTCAGGGGATGGAGGAGCTCCTAGAGGGTGTCTTTGAATGAACAACCCCCATCCACGACCATTGTACTGTGACATGAGCAAGAAACATCATTACTATGGTTGTTTCAGTAGTTCGCCTACCCTGACTCATTTAGTGAATCCTACATTTTTCAGAAACACGAAGAGCTTCTGAAAAGTTGATTTTCAGAATTTTATCAATTTAATAAATAATAATTTCTCAAATTTATGATGACTGAAGTGCTAAGTAAGTAAGAAATGTTTTTAATTTCCCCTGCCCTGACGCTGCCACCACCACCGACTAATAAGTGGAGACCTAGATCCTGAAAGGACACACCTGGAAAGCTGCTGAATAGTCTATTAAGACCTTCCCCTGCGACCTCCCCTAAAATCTCCACCCTTAAAACATTTAGGGTGGAGGACCCAGAGGGCTCTCCCTCTAGGGAGCATGCCGGTGCCTTTGCCCTTTTCCACCCTCTAGACGTCTTACCATTATTTTCCTAACTCCCAAGCTCCGAGGGCCCTTCTTTTGCTTCCACAACTAGTTTCCTCAGCCCATGTCTTTTATGAATTACTTCTATCTGATTTTACAAATAAATGTTTTCTTATAGTTTGGGTCTTGGCTCTGAATTCTTTCTGAGCCAGAACTCAAGTATGGAGGTTGCTGAACCCAGGTCTGGTCTGACCCCACCGGTCTAACATCCAGTGTCATTCCTGCCACCTAGAACAGGGGCTACTGTACAGTGTGGCCAGTCCTTTAATAAGTACTTTTTAAAGTTCATCAGTCTTTGAGATATAATATGAAGTATCTCAGTATCACTCATGAAAATTCAGAAGCTCAAACTGAACTCTCCATATCGCCCCTTCCCAGGTAATCCAAAGATCAGCTGTAGGCAAAAAAAATCTATTATGTTTCCATACTTTAGAAGTCAACAAATATGAAGGGTAAGAGAATAACTATTTTAGGCAATGACCCAACTTTGCCATCATAGTCTGCAAACAACCATAGACAACACATGACTGTTCCAACCAAACTTGGTTATGGACACTGAAATGTTTCTTTTAACATATATGTTTATTGATTTCAGAGAGGAAGAGGGAGTTAGAAAACAATGATGAGTGGGAATCATTGATCATCTGCCTCCCGCATGCCCCACACTGGGGATTTAACTTGCAACCCAGGCATGTGCCCTTATAGGGAATTGAACTGCAACCTTCTGGTTCATAGGTCGATGCTCAACCACTGAGCCATGCTGGCTTGGCAAATGTAAGTTTCATATAATTTTTATGTGTCCTGAAATATTATTCGGTGCATAGAAAACACTATCGTAGTTCATGAGCCATACAAAATCAGGCAACTGGTCTTAGTTTTACAACCCTTGCTTTAGAAAACTTTTCCCTAGAAGTAACCACTATTTTGTTCTGAGTTTATGGTTCTCTTTATGCGGGTCACTGATGGTGGATTTAAAAGGAAAAAAAGCATAACTTAAAGATATCTCTTGGCTATTCCCGAATATATTATCTTTTTGGCCATTATGGAGCTGAAACAAGTGTGTAAGTTTAGAACTCAAGAGTATACAGAAATTCTCTTCTAAAATGTTCTTATTTACTGCCAGCCTTAAGTGATATGAATGTTTATAGTTTTATATTCTTATCTATTTTGAAGTTTGATAACTACTTCTTGTATTAAAAAAGCTGTTGTAGAAGTAAAGAACAGTGCTTAGAATTCCTTAGATATTAAAACATTTTTAAAATGCCATTTTCTCCTCCTGTGTCCTTGTTTTAAATATTATTGCTATTGAGTCACTCTGGGTGTGCCTCTTGTTCAACAGTCCGTCCGTCCATCCATCCATCCATCCATCCATCCATCCATCCATCCATCCGTCTATCCATTGTTCCCTTCCAGCATCCCAGAACCCACCAGAGGCTGCTGTTCCTACCTGCTCCACCTTGCAGTTCCTCATCCTTGGCTCAAGTCTCTGGGGCTCTTCCCTCTCCTGTGACCCTACCTCTTTGGTCCTTCGGCTTCTCCAGTCCCACCCATTCATCAACATCCATCTTGGGTCCTCTTCATCAAACCTTCCTGGTTGAGCTCTGGCTCATGGATTTTCTCTCTTCTCTAAACTTCCATAGCACTTAGCCCAGGGCACACAATTTAGCACTTAATTATACATTGTCTTTTATTGTTTGTTTTTATTTGTTGTGTCAGTTTTGTCTTTTCCGGTGAGGTTGCAGACTCCTTGAAAGCAACACATCTTTATTTTTTTTTAAATCCCTCATAGTACTCCTGGAGGGGCACCACCAATACTGCCTGTTCTACCAGAAAGTGTTGATTGATAGGCACAGATGGGAGACTTTCTACCCATCTCTGCAGTATCTGGTGCTTAAGAAATATCTGTCAAATTTATTACACTGAGTTGAGTAATGCAGATCAGCTTCAAATATAGATCACACCATCTCTGCATCCATTTTCTTATCTGTAAAATCAAGATAAAAATGTTTTCCCAACCTACCTGAGAGTTACTGTGAGGCTTAAAGGAGGTAATATAGCCTTGAACTACACGAATGTTAGGGATTACCATACCTCATATTTCTTTTCATAGGAATTGTAGAGGAAATTAGGGTTTGGCATTTATCACAAAGAATGGGTCCCTACTTAACCTTTGTTAGAATGGTAGGCTATTCTCAGGGAAGCCCAAGTACAGTTGGGATGGTAGGAAGAGAATAAACAAGATCTCTTGGCTTGCAATTTTCCCGAGAAGGTATTACAGTTGTGGAAAATACAATGGTGGTGAGATTTTTTAAAAATATATTTTATTGGTTTTCTATAGATAGGAAAGGAGAGGGTCAGAGAGTCAGAAACATTGATACGCTGCCTCCTGCACACCCCCTACTGGGGATGTGCCTGCAACCATAGTACATGCCCTTGACCAGAATCGAACCTGGGACCTTTAAGTCTGCAGGCCGATGCTCTATCCACTGAGCCAAACCGGTTAGGGCTGGTGGTGAGATTTTGAAATGGAAGTTCCTCAGCTAAGTTAGTCTTTGCTGCTCCCAACTTACCTATCCTTCCTGTACTCTTGTCCCAAGCCTACTGCTGTCTTAATTCTCTCCTGGCAGGTCTGAAGCAAAAGGTCATGTAAGGGAAAACTTAGTGAAGAACTGCCTGCTTTTGTAATGGATCCTCTTCCCTATTTCATTTCTTTAGATTCCAAAAGGGATGTATTACTTTGGCCATCATTTATGAATTGACATAATTTTTCTTATTTCTTCTTATGTATCTGGCCCCACCTTAACCATCTGCTGATGATTTTTCTTTTCCTGTCCTTGGTCTTTATTTTAGTTGACCCAAGTACCAAAGTCTATATCATCAGTGCTATTTCTTGTGTGTGTTATGTGTTTTTGTTGTTGTTGTAAAATCAAAGTGCTACTTCATTAAATGAGTTATTTTACACATTATGAACAACAATATAATTATAATTGTAAAAAACTTTTATAACAAGGATGGACTAATTTTCACATTTCCAAATTAGAGTCAACTGTACGTTTACACAGAATTGTCTTTGCATGAAGCCCAAAAGGGAACAGCATAAAAATGAATGTTTCTGTAGCCCCTTTATTTTTGCTGCTCAATAGTTTGTTAAGAAAAGCAGCTGCCAGTTTGCTACCTAAGGTCTGAGACAGCAGAAGTGTCAAAGTTGTCATGAATTCACCTGTAAACAACTTTATGCCTGGACATCAGCCAATTCTGGAGGAAGTGGAATCTTAGGATGTTTGCTCTCAAAGTACTGCTTGAAGGTCTCAGGGTCTGGCATTTGTGTCCTTCAGACAGTGCAGGTATATATTAAGGCAGCTTTGGCAGCAGCCTTTTGGTCATGTCCTTGTTTCTTCTTTTGTCCAGATTGCTTTTTGTCATTTTTCTGCTGAGACTGAATCTTCTGCTGTCCACGAGCCGTATCCGGGCAGGGACAGTCTTGCGTCTGAGAAACCTTGCAGCGCAAAGGGGCTGGTGGAGGTGTCCAGAGGCAGAGGAAAGGGGAGCGCGCTTAGCACCGCTTGGGTCTCCTCCACCCATGGAGGAGGGGAAAGAGGCGCCACCGCCGTCTCAGCCTTGGGAATGCCACTCGAGATGTCTGTTTTTTCTCTGGGTTCGTCACTAACCATTAGCCAGAGAGGCTTAATGCATGTACACGTGCAGTTCTTTCCAGGGCCTTTCCCCCCCTTTGCTCCTATTACTCTAGCATTTAATATCAACTAACCAATGTTACTCCTTTTTAAGGCTCAACTCCAGCTTTGAGCCGTCTTTCAGAAAGTGGCCTAACCTCGTCACCACCCTGAACGCAATGGAGCGTCACTGGGACCTCAGTTGTATGAAGATCTCTCTGCTTCAGCTTTTCAGGACCGAACCAGGGGTCCTCAAACTTTTGAAACGGGGCCAGTTCACTGTCCCTCAGACGGTTGGAGGGCCGAACTATAGTTAAAAAATAAACAAAACTATGAACAAATTCCTATGTACACTGCACATATCTTATTTTGAAGTAAAAAAACAAGGCGGCAAAAACACCCGGGGGGCCGGATAAATGTCCTCAGCAGGCCGCACATGTGGCCTGCAGGCCGCGGTTTGAGGACATCCTAACCAGTACAGTGGTGGAAAAAGGGAAGCCCCATTTCTCTGGAGTGGTCCCCTTTCTGGGAGGGGCTAGGCCTGCGTTGGGCCGGGCACTTGTTCCAGCATCCTAGGGAGAAAACGCCGCAGCTTTCCCCGCCCGCTGAAAGAGCCATTCTCCAGGTGGGTCCCTTTCGCAGACGGGGCGGGGAGCAAAGACCCTCCTCCTCCCCCGGTGCGCTCCACAGGCGCCCGCCTCAGCCCTCTCCGGCCCGGCAGCGGGGCGGAGCAGGTGACCCCCCGCAGGGCGGGAGGCGCGCGGAGTATTTCGCCAGGTGAGGCGGGGGCGGGGCCGGGGGCGGGGCCAGGGTGAGACCCCAGGTTCCGATTGGACCGCGTCGCGCCTGTCTCCATGTGCCGCGCCGCTGAGGCACAACATTCAAGTCCGGGGGCGGGGCCGGCGGCGCCGGGAGGAAGAGGCCGCAGAGCAGCTGCGGGGCGTGGGGGCGGCGGCGGCGGCGGCGGAGGCCGAGGCTGCGGCGGCGAAGGCTGCGGTGAAGGCAGCGGCTCCCGGACCGACCCGGGAAGGTGCTCCGACGGGGCCTCTTCCAGGCCCCATGGAGGCGGCTGCGGGCGCGGGCGGCGGCTGTGGGCCGCCGCTGCTGCTGAGCGAGGGCGAGCAGCAGTGCTACTCAGAGCTCTTCGCGCGCTACACCGGCGCTGCAAGCGGGGGCCCCGGGGCCGGGCCCCCGGAGGCCGCCAGGGCCGCCCCCAGCGCAGCCACCGCAGCCGCGGGGCCCGTGGCCGACCTGTTTCGGGCGTCGCAGCTCCCCGCTGAGACGCTGCACCAGGTAGGTGCTCAAGCCTCTGCGGATCTGTGGGGATTATTTCTGTAGGGACAAGGGGTGGGGCGACAGGGTTGCTCACAGGGACCCGGAGGCCTCGGCCAGGTGGCAAGGAAGGGGCTTCGCAGCCGGGAACGGAGACGAAGCCCTTCTTCCCCGGGGGACACCGGCTTCCTCTGCAGCACAGCAGTGCTGGGTGCGCTCACCGTCCTCCTCCCCTGAGCCGGACTGGTACTCCTTCCCCTCCTCCAGCCATTTCTGGGGCTCTGCAGCCACCCGGACCCAAAGTTTGCCTTGTTCTGGAAGTGGTGTTTGTTTTGGCTGGTGTCTGGCTTTACCTCTGCTCCGGGCTCCTGCCCTCCCCTCACCTGGGTGGGTGTGAAGGGATGGGCGCTTGGGGTGCCTTGCTGGGATTTGAACTTGACGGATGTGTGATGTGTGTGTCTATAGGGTCCGGGGCGCAAGACTAAACGTTGCCCCTTTCTGTGTGTATATATCTGCCCTATAAGTCGCCTACTAACATATTTCTGACAATTAGTATTAAACTGGAAAGCCGTATTGACAAGTTGCAGAGTGTGGACACCGGCTGTAAGGGAACATCTGGCAGGGCAGAGCAAGCTTCCAATTCAGGGCTAGAGGTGGACCCAGAGGAGCACTGTGGATGACAGCTGTATTGCCCGTATTATCATTGCTTGGACTTGGGAATAGAATTGGAAAGTAATGTGTGTCATAGCTACCTCTTTTTGGCTGCTCCAAACGTGGAAAACCAGGAGGGGATGATCCACAGCAGATGCTGTTTTCGTTTTGTCCTTTCCTTGGAGCTTGAAGAAAGACAACTTGATAAGCACATTGTCTTTTGATGTTCCCCGGGCTCAGTGGTGATGAGCTTCTTAATATCAGGCCCAGAACGTGAAGTGAAACTTTCGTTAAAAGCAATAGCCAATATGAAGTTATCATCAATGGAATATTTAGAGTGGGGAGTAGTACTTTAAAATCTCATTCCAAAGGCGCACTGAGGGTTTTATGGCTCACTTGCAATATCATTGTTTGTAGGTATTTTTTATACTGCTGGAGCATGATTATACCCGTACGTGAGCATAACTTTAGCCATTCTCTAATCTTTCACCTTTCAGAATTCAGGATTTCTGAAAATATAATTAGTATTCACAGAATTTAGCATGGCTGATTGTCCCTTAAAAAGTCCTTGAAAATGATGATGGAAAGAGACACGACTTGGGGTGGTAAACACAACACAATATGCAGATGATATATTGTAGAATTGTATGCCTGAAACCTGTATCGTATTATTAACCAATGCCACCCTAATAAATTAAAAAAAGTCCTTGATATGTAGACAGTTGTGCCACTGCTGTTGAGCAGCTGAGTTGGACCAGGTAGAGAAAAAGTCAGTGCCTTCAAACAGAAACCATGGGTATTACACCAGGCCCTCAGAATACTCCCAGCATAATCAGCTTATTAAATGCTGTCACTGCTTCTCCACTGAAAGAGGAATAAGTGACAGAGCACACAGCAAGTGACAGCTGGGCACCTATTAAAGCTTATGTTGTTGTTAGTAATGCATGGAGTGCAAGAAGGTGTGTATATTAAATCTGCGTATGTTGGGTGCTGCTCCTTAGGAGTTGGAGAGAGGCTTTCCTGGTGTCAGAACCCATACTCCCTCGAGGTATAGGGAATTTGAGAAGAACCCAAGGCACAGTGCCTTTGCATGAATGAGGTTTTATTCTTAATGTTCAGTAGAAATCTGCTTGCAAAAAAAACTGGCAAAAGGGGATCAACGGACTGCTTGTAGTAAATCTCAGAGCTTTAAGCTCCCCCTTTCAGCCCAGCAAAACATAATGCACCCTTCCCCATTAACCTAACACAATCAGAGTAATCCAATATTTCTTTAAAATATATGTTTTTATTGATTTTCAGAGAGAGGAAGGGAGAGGGAGAGAGAGACAGAAACATCGATGATGAGAGAATCATCGATCAGCTGCCTCTTGCACGCCCTGCACTGGGGATCGAGCTGGAAACTCACACATGTGCTCTGACCAAGGGAATTGAATCATGACCTCTTGGTTCATGAGTCGATGTCACACCAGCTGGGCTCCAATATTGTTTTTACAGGTGAAAATAAACAGGAAAGGCATCCTGGACAGGGAAATGTGATTAGAAGAGATTAAAACAAAGCCAGCAGCCAACAGCTACTTAATTTTTACCAAACACTTTGGGGTTGTGTGGTGGTATGTGTCTGAGTATGTATATGTGTGTGTGTGCACACACATTCTT
>PVJC01046669.1:0-13217 GCA_004026665.1 Murina feae
CCAGGTGGGGGAAGTTTTCTGTCATTATTTCTTCAAATAGGCTTTCAGTATCTTGCTCTCTCTTCTTCTGGCACCCCTATAATTCGGATGTTGGTATGCTTGAAGTTGTCCCAGAGGCTCCTTACATTATCTTCATATTTTTGGATTCTTTTTTCTTTTTGCTTTTCTGGTTGTGTGTTTTTTGCTTCTTCGTATTTCATATCTTTGACTTGATTCTTGGTATCCTCTAGTCTGCTGTTGGATCTGTGTATATTATTCTTTATTTCAGTCAGTATTTGATTAATTTCTGATTGGTCCTTTTCCATATTTTTGGTATTCTCATTAAGATCCTTGAAGGTCTCACTTAGTTCCTCAGAGGTTCGTAGAAGATTCTTGAGTAGCTTTATAACTGTGGTTTTGCTTTCCTCCATTTCTGTCATTTGTGCTCTGTTTCTTTGTCTTCGCATTTTGGCTGCTTCCCTGTGTTGATAGAGTGGCTTTCTGTGCTAGGTGTCCTATAGGGCCCAGTGATTCAGCCTTCCCAATCACCTGAGGTGGACACTCTTGTTGTACACCTTTGAAGGCTGGGTGCACAGTCTTATTGTAGTTATCATTGGGAGGTGTCACTGGGAGGAAATGACCTGCAGGCCTTTCTCCTCGTTGTTAGGGGTTTGGAACTTTTGGAGTTCTGTCCCAGCTGCAGTCCCTTGGGTTATGCTGCAGGCAGGCAGGCGCACAGCTTGGGTGGGGTTGTAAGTTGGGTGGGACGGGGTCTCAGAATCACTGGGGTGAAGCAACCAGCAATGGCTGCCCCTCTGCAGACTCTGCAGCTTCTCCCAGATTTGACACCTCCAAGCCCTGGCGTCTGCCCTCACTGAGTTCCTGAATCTCCGCGTCAGTTATCACTGCAAACAGCTCTGCTAGAACGCCACTCCTCTTCCACTCTGTTGCCCGACAGCCCGCATCGCATTCAGTGCGACCCTGGAGTTTATAATCTCCTTCCAAGCCGTGGACCCAGGTGCTGCTGCCGCCACCCTTTCACCAGCGCCACCTCCATTTTGCACTTCTGTACCTCTCAGTTTTGGCACCAGGAACTTCTACTCAGTCTCAATGCACTCCTTCACTTGCCTTCTAGTTGTAAAGCTTCCCCTCGGTTCTGGAGGATGGCCGTTTATCTGTATAGTTGTATTTTTATAATGTAGTTGTGGAGGCTGTGCATTTAGGTATATACCTCATGCCACCATCTTAGTTTCCCTAGGATATTTTTTCTGTTGATTTTTAGAGAGAGTGGAAGAGAAGAAGGGACTGGGAGAGAGAACATTGATGTGAAAGAGACATATCAATTGGCTGCCTCCTGTATGAGCCCTGACCAGGGCCAGGGATTGAATCTGCAACCCCAGGTACATGCCAGAAGCTCTACCCACTGAGCATACCATCCAAGGCTGCCCTGTTATACTTTAACTTGAAGACTGACATGGACAGAGGAGAGAGGAAGAAGATAAGGGGGTGGTGATTTTTTAACCCTTTCTCCTACAAGCATTGTGCTTGGAGAACACAGAATTCTATCTGCTTTATAATAACACTAGGATATAGGGTGGAAGAGGTCATAAAGGAAAGGAAATGAAAGCATTGGATGTGTTAGAATGGGATTATAGGTAATTTTTTAAAATGTCCCCCTTTTTAGTATCATAGTTATGCAATAACTTCTTTGGCCTCCCAATTTTTAATTTCTCTATTAAGCAGCAATTTGGCTGTTTTTGGAGCGAGTGGGACCAATTATGTTTGCTTTTGAGTACCAGACAGTTGCTTCTGCCAGCATGGCCTTTCCCCTCTATGCACATTATTTTTTTCAATTAAGATTATGCTTGGTTCTTTGCAGTCTAGGCAAAGAGAACTGAAAGTGGATGAAACAGGAAAGGATGAGACTCTGAATTCACCATCTCCTGATTTTTTTCCTAAGGTCTTTATGAAGGCTTCTGTGTCTTTAGTGATAGTCTCTCGGATTCTAGTACAATGAGGACTAAGAGGGTCTTCGTAGGTAAAGATCCACCCTTCTAAGTGTTCTGCTCTAGTGTTGTTCCCTATTAGCACGGAAAGTCTATCACTTTCTCCTTTTGTGAACTCCATCATTTTCCGTTATAACTTTTACTTACAACTTGAAGAAAAAAAACCCCATAACATCTCCCTGGTTAATCTAAAAATGACAACACATCATCTGGCTGGGAGGAATACAGAGAAGTAGGAAGAGGAATAAAATGCTGGCCATGGGAAGCAGGTTTGTTGCAGATGGAATAAAGTTGTATTCCTAAATGACTGGTGTCTGTCTTCCTTCAGCGATTGTGGAAAACATGGCTGAGTTCCGGCCGGAGATGTGTACGGAGGCTGCTCAGCAGGGCCTTCTGCAATGGCTGTTGAAGAGACTGAAGGTAAGTTTGGCTTTGTGGGAAGGCAGGTCAAACCTCTCTGCTGTGAGCCTGGCTCATGCTGGGTCTTTGGCATTGGTTGTTATCCTCAGGCTGAATGATCTTATTTGAGAAATTTTTTGGAATCTCTTGCCTCTTTTTTTTTCTTCTCTTTTGTTTGTTTTAAAAGAAAACAGTTTAAAAATAGGCTTTAATACCTCTGAAAATATTAAGTTCCCCTCTACTGATTGCTTCTAGTTCTACCTCCAAGAGGCAGCCACTCACTCTTAGCAAACAGTATTTTATTTACCCTTCCAGAAATTTGTTGTGCACGTATAGAAGTGTGTGTGTGTGTGTGTGTGTGTGTGTGTTTCACAAATAGAAATACATAGTATTTTTTTAAAGCCCCTTAACCTGGCCTGTCTGACCTTCCATTTATCAGTTTGAAACATTGTCTTATTATCTTTCAGACATCTCTTTTACCTATCCCCTGCTCTGCAAAGGTCAAAATTATTTCGACTTCTGTATTTGTCTTGCTCATGCTCCTTTTTCCACAAAGAATGATTCCTGTCTCTTTCATATATTTTTAGACTATATACACTGTTCATTAACCAGCTTAAATCCCTATTCTTTCATGTATCCTCCCATCATTTTTAGATTGGAAGGAAGTATATTAAGTTCTATTGCAGATAAAAAAAAAATTAAGAGTTGATACTTATAGAGATTAAGTGCCTTGCCCAAATTCATAGAGCTAGAATTAAAATCCAGGCATCCAAACTCCTTTATGTACCATTTCCCTAGCACCACTCTTTGTCCCTCCCCTCCTTCCCCTCCCCCAGCCCATACTGCCATCTTTCTTTTCTGAATAGCAACCATTTTACTTTCTCCCTACTGGTTCTCCCGGGAGTTAGCAGATCTGGGTTCTTCCAGTAATATACCCGTAACTGTGTGACACTTACCTTCATGGAGCATCTTTTCTTCATCACTTGGCAGACTTGAATTTTATTATGTGTGCTCATTGTCTTCCTCCAAATACCCTTAAGCTCCTTAAGAGCAAGGACTGAGTTTCTATCATATTTGCATCTTCTCCCAATTATTCTCAGGGTTTGCATACTAACCAGGAGCATCCGAATCACCTGGCAGCTTGTTAGAAATGCACATTCTGTGTTTTTATTTTTAAAAATATTTTTTTATTGATTTCATAGAGGAGGGGAGAGGGAAAGACAGAAACATCAATGATGAGAGAGAATAATTGATCGGCTGCCTCCTGCACACCCCACACTGGGGATTGAGCCCACAACTGGGGCATGTGCCTTGACCAGGAATTGAACCATGACCTCCCAGTTCATAAGTTGGCACTCAACCACTGAGCCATGGTGGCTCATTCTTAGGGTGGGGGGGAAGGGAGAGAGATCAACCAAAGGGCTTGTATGCATGCATGTAAGCATAACCAGTGGACACAGACACTGAGGGGTGAAAGCATGAGCGTAGGTGGCGTGGGGGGGGGTGGCAAAAGGGGGTTAAGGACACATATGTAATACATTAATCAATGAAGAAAATAAATAATATTTTTTAAAAAGAATTACTTTCCCTTCAAAAAAAGAAATACACATTCTTGAACCCGTCCCCCTAGACGCACTGAATCTGTCCAGCTTGGGGTGGAGCCGGCAGCCTATCTTAACATCCAAGTGATTCTGATACATGCTAACATCTAAGAACCAGCATCCTAGACTATTTGTTTACATTACTTAATAAAGCCATGCTATTTTATTGATCATATATATTTATTCAGTAGTCCTTGAATAATGTTAAGTGTGTAGCACATTGATGAGTCTTCTTTTTGTATTGGTCACCTAGTAATATATAGAGATATACTTGGATTTCTTCATTCACTAAATGAAATCACTAATTTGTACTAATGAGGCTGAAATCCATTGTAGATGATTGCATTAAATGATTTAGCAGGTAAGCAAATAACAGTAGTGTAAGAGACACTGCAGCACAGTTTATTTTTCCATGGGGAATACAAACTTCTTAGGATATCATGTACTCTCGAAAATGACACCAAAACCCCCCAATTTTATTCCTAAAAAAACAAAATTAAGATTCCCCTTTTGTTTCTCAATTAAATCAATGCTTTAAAAACAGTTGCAACGTTCAGCAAATGAGCTAATGAATTGAGTATTGGCTTTATTATACAGCATGTACAACTGGTTAATGCTAGGTCCTTAGCCTCGATGACCAGGAGTTGGCAGTTTACAAGCCACAGTCTGCTTTGACAGTTGTACAGGCTGTGGATGTGTCTGAACCTCCACATGTGTCCAAGCACCAGAGTTGAGCTGCAGAAATAACCTGAAGCTTCTGGTTGCGGGTGGTAGCATAATTGTTTTGTACTTTCTAAAAAAGCAACAGCTCTCAAAAAGGTGAAGTTTAATTTTATACAAGGCTAGTGCATGCTGAGTACAAACTTGTGCTTGACTCTGTAATTACTCCGGCAGCTGAAAGGTTCAGGTTCACCAGGCCCCTGGATAGAAGACAGCCCCAGAGGTTCCAAGTCCCATTGGTTTACTTCACCAAATCCAAGGGACTGTGTCTGCTAAATCAATTCTCCTTTCTTTTAATTTTGACTAAATGTCCTGGTAATTTGGCAGTTTAGTATTTTGCAAGCTTGGAGGCTGTCATGTCTGGCTGGTGACTTTTGTCTTTGGCTAGACATTAAAGATTATTCTCCCTTTTTACTACTTAGCCCATCATTTATTTCTTTTCCATCAGTTTAAAATATTTGGCTGTCATCTTCATCATCATCACTTACACCACTATGTGACTGTTGTACATTGGCTATTTATTGTGTACAAAGGGCTATTCTAGATATTATATGTACTGTACAATATGCACTAGTTGATTTCTGATCCTCATAAACAACTCTCTAAGTAAGTGCTGCTATCCCCAGTGTACAGCTGAGGAAAGATTCCCAGCGAGGAGGAGATGCCTTGTCCAAACCCCACGGAAAATATGTGGGAGAGCCTGTGACAGCGGGCCTTGCTAGCTTTAAAGCTTTCCCCTCTTGCCAGGCTGTTTCCCAAAAGCATCCCTCACAGGGTCTGAAGCATTGCAGGGCTCAGCATTGGGAGTTGAAGGGCCTAATCATTTTGACTTTCTGATTAGATTACTCCTTCATGCCAGTTTTTCAATCAAAGGACCTATATTTTAAGGAAAAAGTGATAAATTAGATTTTGATTTTTAAAAAAATTTTGTTTACTTTGGGCAAATTGGACTCCTTGAAGTGATACACAACAAAAACTGCAGATTATTCTGGGGAAATCAGGAATCCTCAATAGAGGGGAACTCAGCTGTTGGTGCCTATTAAGCAGATACTAGTTTATTTAATCACCTCATGAGAAAATTATGATTTGTTTTCACTTAACATGAGAGAAATTGAGTTAGAGAGGCAGAGTAATTTGGCCAAGATCAAATGGCAGGTAATTGTTAGAGCTGAGATTCTAATGTGAATATTTCTGATTCCAGTCATTAGAAAAACTTTTAGTACCTACTGTTAAATACTTCCATATCTTATTTAATTCTCATAACAACTCCCCCAAGAGATGTTATTTTATTATTTCCATATACAGAAAGGATACTTGGGACCAAGAAATGTTATTTTGGGTCATAGATGCCCATTCTCAGTTCGTGGTGCCATTAATGTCTCAGAATTTTCTTTTTACAGCATCCCTGTGCCAGAAAGGATATAACTGTCCCATGTATTAAGTAGTTAGGTGCAGACAGTTTAATACATATTTATGTCTTAAAAATTTAGTGCCATTTGAAAAAATAATCCACATGAATTAAAATAACATGTTTTTATTTAATTCTTAAATACCACATCTGATAGATGCGTGTGCCTTTTCAGTTCTGTACAACTTCTGAAACCTTGGAATCAGATTGAATACCACCACCCTCTTTCCTATTTCACACAGTTCTTTTATCACAGCAACCACCAAAACCCAACTTCAGAAAGACAAGATGTCATGAAAAGAAATGCACCTGGAGCTAGTAGTTAATGTGGTGTTGAGCAGATGTTAAATGTCACCGTGCTTTCCTTGGAAATTGAAAATATCCTATGGTGCCCCTGTGAGTTCAGTATAACACCAGGTACCTCGACATGCAGTTTGGGAACTACAGACTTTGTGCCACATAGGTAGTGCATGCTCATTAGTCAAATCTAGACATGTCTGACCCCAGATTCATGTCCTTTTCTTAATGTTCCTGTATCACTTGATAAAATTGATATTAATTTGTACCATAATTTAATAAAATGCCTTAACAACAGACAACGTTCATGTTCATGTCAAATTCACCTCTGTTTGCTGTCTTGTTCAAATCTTTGTCTTGCATATAGCAGATGCTCAATAAATACTTGTTGGGGGAAAAAGAGAAAATCTATTCACTACCTTGGAGACAGGAGTTTATAAAATCAAAGGACAAGAGAGGCATTGGAATCAGGGAATGGCTATTGTCCTAGTGGCCTGATTCTTAGGGCTTCTTTTAGCTAACTATATCTTGTTTTAAACAAGAACTCTGACCCTTGAAAAGCATAATAGTTGGTGTGGCTTAAATCTTTTAAAATGGCAATACTCGTAACTTAAATAATTTGAGTAAATAATTCTATTGGCAGATTCTTGATTCTGATGGCCCGGCTCCTCACGCCTTGGCTTTTCACTTCTGTGGTTTGATTTTTATAAAACTGTTTTCCTTAAAGTGAAACATGCCACAAATTTCATTTAAACCCTGGCTCTTATACTGAATTTTTGAAACAAGGCCTTAAGCTTGCCCAGGGAGCATACCTTGTAGTCAGCACACGTAAGTCCTTGCATTTACAGATCTTTTAATCTAAGATGGGTCATATCTGGTCAGCCTCCTGAAACCCTGTGGGGTGCATTTAGGCTTGACGAGGGAGACGTGCACAGAAAACCGAAAAGATGCTGGCATTGCTTCATTAGGGGCCGCTCTTCCTTCTTCAGTACAAAATCAATGTCCAAATAGAACTGTGAATGGCACTAAGGTGATAGAAGTCTTAGCTTCAAGATAAACACTTCCCCTGTCCTTTCCCGGTACAGGAATTATTTGTCATTTCAAAAAATCTGGAGAGGTAGCAAGGCTGCTGCTGATTAACAGTTGTTGTCTGTGTTCCTGCATTTTAAGGATCAAGGGTACAGTAAATAAAAAGACATTGATGAGGCTTGGTCCTCTCTGCACCTTTATCCGAAGGGCATTGTTAATGATGAGAGATTTTAGTCTCGCTCCGGAAGCAGCAATATGGACGGCCATGACAAGGAGTCTCTGCAGTAGATGTGTGCCCCCTGGAACTCCAAGTTGCAGAGCATGCAGCAGGCAAAGAATTGTGGGTAGCAATTTGGGTGTTAAAATATTAACACATTTCTGCATATTTAATGTGGTTTCCTTTTTAAATAGTAGGCAGATTATGGCACACAAGCAGATAGGTTTATGATTTCAAATTAAATTTTAAACATTAAAAAATCCAAAGGCACTACTTTGTTATAAATACACTCAACTAATCTAAATACGAACTTGCTTTCTTTTCAACTTCTCTAATGTGTCAGCTAATTTACAACTTAATTTTATCATTATAACTCGTGAACAAAGCTTTATGCTAAGTTTTAGTCTTAAAGTTAAAAAATTTCAATTACTCACCTAGTTCACATTTTGAGTACATAGTATGTGCTAGACAGTAGTCTCTGGACTGAAATTAGGGGATCTGGGAAGGCTTTCCAGATATGGTGACATTCATACCTGGGCAATGAACGTGTTCATTAGGACATTGTGTTCATCTGCCACTTACGGTTTTACTATGTAGTTCTTGAGAGCAGAGGCAGACTTTTTTTTTTTTTTTTTTTTTTACTCTTAACCTGTCTTTTCCCTTTCTAACTTCTATTTTTCTCTAACTCAGATTCTGGTACTTTATAAAATTCATGCTGGGGAGGGAAACAGGGCCCCATAACGTTTTTTGTTTGTTTGTTTGTTTTTTCTCATTTCTCCTATTTCCTTACAGGCAAAGATGCCTTTTGATGCCAACAAACTGTACTGTAGTGAAGTGCTGGCCATACTGCTCCAGGACAATGATGGTGAGGCTCCCTCTCAGTATTGATATTCTGTTAGGATAGGAGCTAGGCTTGTTTCAGATCATGACAGCAAGCTCTCTTGCCTTTGGCATCCCCTTGCTCTCCCTCTCACTCTCTGTGCAGCTTTTGTACTCTGTCAAGCTGTATTGATTTTGTTTGCTGATGTATCAGTGTTAGACGGCTGTAAAATCTGACAGTTAGCTTCATTTTTTTTCTTCCTCTATTTTTTCCCCTTTTAGAAAACAGGGAATTGCTTGGGGAGCTGGATGGAATCGATGTGCTTCTTCAGCAGTTATCCGTGAGTAATTCTTATGCTTCCTGTCTGCCATGAAGATACATGGCCTGCTTTAAATGGGAGGTGGAGCTGGAAATTGTGGGGAGGAATAAGCCATGTGATGCAAGGCATGTGGAGTCTGTTAGGTGTGAGGCTACAGTGGAGGTACATGATTTGCCTCCTTTTCTTAGTCATTTGCTTTTTATGATCAGCTATCACTGTGTATCTCGTATGGATTTTCTTGGTCTCTTGATATTTATCAATTCAAAAAAGGTGCTTCCTCCTTAAGTGTATGTTTTGGGGGCTATGAATACCACGTTATTTACAGTTGACCCATTCCTAAGATTATTCACTTCCTTTCCTTTCAGCCTGCCACTAAATGGAGTCTTTTCATTTTCCAAATAAGTTCAAGGAGTACAGGTTCCAGGGCAGTGGGGTAGAGGTCACTGAGGAGGGAAGAATGTAGTACTGGAGGCTAGAATGAGAAATTGGAAATTGCCATTTGTTCATTGTAAGAAATGTAAATCCACTTGAAATGTTGTTCTGCTGGCATTCTGAAAACACTGTTAAGATTTCTTCTAACAAATCTCATCTGTGCTGTTCCAAAAACAGGACTGAAATAGATCATGTGGATAAAATCTTGAGAGTGTTGGGAGTGTCTGATATGTCAGTTTGCATACAGCTTCCCTCTTGGTGCCAGCAGTCTGAGTGGCTTGGCCTCCACCTCCAAAAATAGAGTTCTGAAATGTGAATCTGTTTTCGATTCTGGGAAGGTGCCTAGTCTTGTTCCTGCAAGATCATTGATCATTTTGTAATGGACTGTATGGGTATGCAGGTGCTGTGAAGGGGCTCTCCCCTTAACATGCCACACATCTCTCTGACAAAGACAAAACTTTTGCTTTAAGCTGCTCTCATGACTTAGAGCCATAGCTGCTGTGCGAGGCAATTCATTAGCCCTCATGGTTAGAAAACTCTTCCTTATGTTGGGCCAATATTTGCCCTTCTGGATTGTAGTTGTTTTTTAGAAGGGGAAGGAAGAGGTTGTGGTTGGGGCCAGTGGAGGGCTTTGGGGATAACTGGACGTTACTTGAGTTGGATGGTGGTTTCAGGGATGCTCACCTTATTCATTTAGCTATTTTAGAGTTTTCTATATTTGTATTATATTTCATAGTAAAATAATGTTTTGCAAACTCTGCCTCCTTGAAACTCATAGACCCAATGGTCAGTTGAGATTTTGGGTTTTTTTTTCTTTCTGTAAACTGACAGCCATTTATTTAATACCTGTGAATCAGAAAGCCCAGTTTTTCTAAAATGGAAACCAATGAGAATTTTGTTTGATAAGCTTTTGTTCCCACTACTGTGGGGTTATCATGACAGTCAGGCTTTGGAAATTGTTGAATGCTAGCTGATGAAAAGACATTCTCTTAGGCTCTGTGCTTCCTGTTGTCTTTCCTTGGCAGGTGTTTAAAAGACACAATCCTAGCACTGCGGAGGAGCAGGAGATGATGGAGAATCTGTTTGATTCACTCTGTTCCTGCCTGATGCTCAGTTCCAACCGTGAGCGCTTCCTGAAGGGCGAGGGTCTTCAGCTGATGAATCTCATGCTCAGGTAATGTTTCTTACCTCCTAGCTCTCATACTTTTTGCCCAACTCCTGCCTTTTAGCCTAAATTAAAGGACATATAGTTATGGTTTTTTATTCCCTTGAGCTTCCTCTTAAATATATAAAATCACAAAGTCTTCAGTTTGAGTGGTCTTTTCTAAAGTGAGGATGGGTAAAATAAAAGTATCTTAGTCTGTTTGCTCTATTTTGTCTGTTGGTCATATGACCACTACATTGAAGGAAAATGTCTTTTTGCTCCTTATAATATGTTGGTTTTGGGGAAATCTAAAACTTCTAAACATGTATTAATTTCTAAACTGAGCCCCATTTTTAAATATCCCATATAGACCTATCTATGCCATATGTTTGTCTATATTTTATTATTGACAATAGGCTATTATTCATGTTTATATTTTTCAGTATACATTATTTTCATTGGTGAATTGTGCATGTGCTATGTGGCTAGCATTGAAGATAAGAAAATCTGCAAGACAGTTCTAGAACTTTTCTTTGTTTATTATTTATGTTCTGATTTCTTAAAATATTTAAAGTGGGTATCATGTTATCATATTTCACAGAACCCTAAAGTTGGAAGTAGATTGGAAGTAGCTTATATTAGTAACTCTTTTGAAAGGGAGGAGAGAGATGGCGGCGGGGGGGGGGGGGGGGGTGGGGGGATGGTGGTAATAACTAGAGCATGGTGGAGGGTCAAGGGGCAGTTTTCTAAATTGAGGGATACTAGATCATGTTTGCATGGTTGGAAGACTCTAATCATTATTGAATTATTCTTTATGAAATTGAGCCGGTCTATTGTATTGAAAATTCTACTCCCATACACCGAAACGCTCTTAAATTATTTATTTGACAAAATATTTTTATAAATTGAATATATATCAATTAAGTACAATTTAGAATATAGACATGTAAAACTGCTTTTAAAACACTGATATGATACTATTTTGAGTTTGACAGGATTCTTACCTTCAAGGAAAAAAAACAAACAAAAACTCATATCACCCAAATACAATACAGCTTTGGTTGTATATCCCTGTTCTTCTTTTTCTTTTTTTTAATGTAGTTGTTTTCTTGTTTTTCACAGCTTTTTAAGCCTGCCACACATGTAATTTTCTATACTGTTTCTTTTTAAACTTAACATGCTGTTTTCCATGCTTTGACATAATCTTCATGAGAGTTTTCAATAACTGCATAATAGACTCTCACGGGATGTAGCTTACTTAGTATTTTATTGTTGATATAAGTTACTTTTCATGTTTTGCTATTATAAAAAATTCTACAGCGACCATTTTGTGCTTAAAATTGCTTTTGTATTTAATATTATCAAGAAATATGTTTCTAAAATACCTTCACTTTAAAGACTGGGGGCACAGTAGACCTTTTCGTTTGTCCAGTGTGTTTCAGACCTTAGATTGATTGAAAATCTTCCTTTCTGGAATTGCTTTAAAATTTTTATTTTAAAGTGCAGAGGGGCATTGAAATTATTCAGAGGCCTTTGGTGTTCAGCTGATTTCTGCTAGCTTTCTCTCTTGAGTTTTTTGTTTGCTTATGCCTGTTCTTTTGTTGAAATGACCAAGCAAATAGCAAGTAAAGATGATGCATTTGGCTTCCTAGGCTTTCTAACCTTAAAACTACACTCTGCAGGGACTTTTCCCTAAGCTTCTTAAAGGTCTGAACTGCCAGTGTCTTTGGATGGTTGAGTGAAAATATGAAGTGATGTATTCCTGTAGCATATGGCTTGGTAATGTGCAGCAGTGGGGAGCTGAATAAATAACTAGAAATATGGATTATTTAAACAGGAATGCTGAGATTCTGGGAGCCTAATTAAAAAGAAGCTCCAATGACTTAGAAACTAACTCTCTAGTATCTCCTAACTTTCCATTTTTGAATGTTGAAGTTACTGTTAGATTAATAATTCTGCATTAATTGGCTATATTAGCAGATTCAGCATTTCCTTTGTTCACTTTCCTATGCTCTTCGTTCTTTGTTATTTTTCTTCTTCTGACTCTCAAGTGGAAAGTTTAATTGAGAGGGAATTGTTTTTTTCTACTAGATTTGTCCTTCTGAGCTAGCAAGACCTGCCAAATTGTTCTCTGTTAGAGAGAACCTATTGAAGACTAGGAAGCTGTAACACTCAAAGTTCAGGAAAATTTCTGTGGCTTCTTTGCCCCTGCTGCTGATTTTTACTTTGAATCAGGCATTCATCAGTTATGAAATGCATACCTGGAAAGGTGGCAGCGTAGTATAGCATGGAAGTGATACAGGCATATTGGGGGTTTGGGGACCCAAGGGTTCACAACCCACTGTGGATTCTTGGCTGTGCACAGGAAAGAATACAGATACAAGCCAGCATAGAATTTAAAGTGAAAGAGAGTTTATTACTGAAGCAAAGAGACACAGAGTGAGGTATCCACAGACAGAGCAGTGGGATTGATTTATTTATTTTATTGAGGCTCATTTAATTGAGGGGTAGGACATTCAATAAGGGGGCGGAATATTCAGGGTCTTTCCCGGGAAAGAGGTGGAGACGTCTGAGGAAGCCCTGTAGGCCATTTTGGTTCCTTATATGGGCTTTCCATTTATCATGGCACAAGGAGTGTGTCATTTAGTATGTGAATGTATTACAATCTAAACTAATAAAAGCGAAATATTAAAATTAACCGTTTCTCCGAGACAGGGTAAGCCACGCCCACCAGCCAATCAGAGCGGCTGTATGCAAATTAGCCCAGCCAACATGGCGGCCGCCACTCCCGGACCTGAGTAAACAGCCCTTTCCATTGCGGCAGGAGGGAAAGTGAAGCTGCGCCC